>CAKNWT010186777.1:0-10198 GCA_932066315.1 Andricus coriarius
CAAAAATAATGTAAGGTCGTACCCCTACCCCTTTTCCAGCGCTTCGCGGGTGGCGGGAAGGCACCCCTGTGAGTTTTTACAAAAATAATGTAAGGTCATACCCCTACTCCTTTTCCAACGCTGCGTGAGGGGCGGGAAGGCACCCCTGTGATTAAAAAAACCATGATTTTTATGGGTTGTTCATGGTTTTCACCATGAAAATCAAAGCGCCAATTTTCACTATCATATATTAATCAGCGCGTCAAAATACATAAGTATTCGGAGCCCGAAGAAAATCGGAGGTTCACCCTTTTCGGAAGTTTATCCTTTGGAAAAATTATGAAATTTGTAAAAAATTGTTGAAAATTATGAAGTTTGTGGAAATTTGTAGAAATTTGTTGAAATTTATGAAGTTTGTGGAAATTTATGAAATTTCTTAAAATTTACGAAAGTTGTAAAAGTTTGTGGAAATTTGTGATAATTTACGGAAAATTATGACGTTATTAAAAATATGCAGCAAGAGAAAATTAAAATCTGGCAAAATCTGCCTGAAGAGAAAATTAAGATCCGGCAAGGAATACGGATATATACAGATGACACATAACCTCCACCTGTCTTCAAGATTTCCCTTTAATTTTCTATTGTCCAACATATTTTCGCGAAAATAAATGTTTTAAATCGTTGCAATTACTCTAGAATTGTTTGGAACTAATGATAAATCGTTAGGAATTCATAATAAATTCTTTGGACTTCAATTTAGTACACGATAAAATATGCCGGAAGAGAAAATTAAAATCCGGCAAAATATGCCGGACGAGAAAATTAAAATCC
Source organism: Andricus coriarius (assembly GCA_932066315.1). NCBI lineage: Eukaryota > Metazoa > Arthropoda > Insecta > Hymenoptera > Cynipidae > Andricus > Andricus coriarius. The sequence goes on from CAKNWT010186777.1 coordinate 811, forward strand.
GGCATATTTTGCCGGAACAGAATACTCGACCTATAAAATATGCAGGATAAAGTTTCAACAAAAAATAGAATATTTAATTTTGCAGATAAAAACTACGATAACAAAAAATAATTTGTAGAAAAAAACGAATTTTTAACAAAATTGTTAAAATTCTAACTAAAAAGCTGAATTTTCGACTAAGAAGATTAATGTTCTATAAACAAAAGAAGAATTTTCAACTTATCCTATATACAGGATAAAGTTTGAACCAAACATGAAATAGTTGAATTTTCAGTAAAAAAAATAAATTTTTAACAAAGTTGTTAAATTTGCAACCTAAAAGATGAATTTGGGACCAAGAAGATTAATTTTTTAGCAAAAAAGACGAATTTTGAACAAAATAGATGCATTTTCAACACAAAAATATGATTTTTCAACCAAATAGTTTAACTTTCTACAAAATTGTTTAATTTTCAAGCCGAAAAGATGAATTTTCTACAAAACAGTAGAATTTTTAACATAAAAGTTAAGTTATATTCAAATAGTTAACTTTTCAACTATAATTATGAATCATCAAAAAAAAATTTTTTTGTTTGGAAATTAGCTCAACTTTAACCCTTGCAGGGGCAGTGGGACGTATACGTCCCACTTGTTTTTTCTCAGTTTTTCAAGCATTTCTGATACATCTCACCTTGTTTAGTGCACAAGTATTTGATTTTAGACTCTTAAGGGTTCATGTAAAGTAATTATCATGAAAAACTGCGTGAAATTGTTAATTAACAATTTGTTATAAATAATTGAAATCGAAAAAAATCACTTTTTTCGAATAAAATCGGCTGTTTATAAAGTACTAGTCCTATAACTGTGACAAATTTTTCCAGTTAAATAACACGTGGTTTAACAAACTGATTAAGAATATAATGTCAAAATTGCAAAATTCAAAATGGCGGATTCAAAATGACGGTTATATTAGTGCAAATTCGCCATTTTTTGCAATTGTTCTGAAATCTAGTGTATCGGGGTTTTTGAGATCGCTGATTACAAATCTGATGTCAGAATTACAAAATTCAATAAGGTGGATTAAATAGAGCCTGCACGGCATTGGAGTGGGGACCGTCCAAAAAATACCCATACAGCAAGTTTTGTGCCAATTGTTCGAAAACTTCAAAATTACAGTATTATATTCGCTATCTTGTATCCGCCATTTTGAAATTTGCAATTCTGACATCAAATTTACAATCTACGACTCCAAAAACCCCCATACAACGTGTTTTGTGCAAATTGTTCGAAAAAGTCAACATTAGAGTCACATAGTCGCCACATTGGATTCGCCATTTTGAATTTTGTAATTCTGATGCCAGAATCGTAATCAGCGACCCCGAAAACCCCTATGTTACCATCAATAGCAAGTATTAGTTTAATAGAAAAATGTGCCCCTGAAAGGGTTAAATCAGATAATCGGTTTTTAACCAAAAAAGATGAATTCTCAACGAAGCATGTAATAGTTGATATTTCAACGAAATAATTGCATTTGTAGTCAGAAAGGATAAATATGTTTAAATTTTTTGATTTTTAATAGGTTGCGTGGATAGTTGATCAGATGGTAGTAGTTCGACCAAAGCCTGGAAAACCGACCTTGAACATAGACACAGTTCTTTTTGTAGAAAGAGGTCGTCGAGTCTTGGGTCGAGTTTTCGATGTCTTCGGTCAAGTAACAGATCCTCATTACTGTGTTCGATTCAACAATTCCAAGCACATCGAAGAAAGTAAAATACAAGTCGGCATGAACGTTTATTTCTGTCCTAATACAGAATATACGACCGTGGTTTTCTTACACGACCTCACAAAGTATGTAAACTAATAACTAAATTATTACAAATACGTATATATTGGTAAAATGATTTAATTTTCACTAAATATTTTATTATTACAGAATGAAAGCTTCTGATCCGACTGGTGATGATGAACCTCCAGAGTTTTCAGACGACGAGGAAGAGCAAGCTTACTACCAAAATCTAAGAAGACAACAGAAAAATGACAAGGTGGATTCCGGGAGCGACATACCGAATAAACGGAAACGAACTGCAGGACCGAAACCAAGTGGTACAAAATCTGGAGGTCCAAAATCCGGATGGCAGTCCCACCATCCTTGGAATACAAAAAGAAACCCGCAAAATCAACAACAGGGCAGTTCACATAATCCGCCCAGTCCAATTGACTCTCAACAACCTCGCAATTCTCAAAATTGGTACGGACCTCCAGCATATCAGCAGAACATCTGGCCTAGATTTCCACCATTTCCAAACCCTACTTGGCCATCTATGTATTATCCTCCTCCAGCATATGGTGATACGAGTAGTAAGTTTTATAATTTTAAAAAAGACCATGCACTGAAGAGTAGAAATATTTAAAACTTTTAATCGTTTAGATTTCAGATCTCCGATGTCATTTCGACCACCTTTTCATCCTCCACCGTTTTCGAATAATATGCCCTGGAACGTGAGAAATCAATCTCAACCCCCACATAATATTCAAGCCGGACTACGACCAGCAGGAAATTTATTACCTTTAAGACCCCCACCACCTCCATCTTCGTCTCCACCTCCTCCTCCACCACCTGGTGTGTGAGGAACTGTAGGGTAATTAATTTTAAATCAATATTTTAAAATAAGGATATATTTTGTATATAAGAGAAACCTTCAATGAATGTAAAGATTTAAAACCAAAAGTTAATAAACATTGTAATGCATTCTTTTAATATCTCAACTATAAGGAATCCTGCTCCTATCAAGTTGCTCCTTTTTTATTTCAAGCACTCATAAGCGAGTTCGTTTATATTTTGTATCAAAATAGTTGTATCTTTTTGTAAAAACTTAGACCTAATTATTGTTAAAAATTGTCTAATAAGTTGCTACATCATCACGTTAAAAACGAGTGAGCTTTATATTCACACATTTTTGGTTCATCCAGCTTGTCTTTTGCGATTGCTATATCGTTCTTTATCTCACTTATTAATTCATCTGAAAAATATTTCTTTGTTTAATATTCTTGTTGGAAACGAAAAATTGAGCCAAATATCAACTGACAAATTTGTTATGCTTACCTACGGATGAGAAATCTTTCTCTGGTCTTATGTAACCCGTGATTATGACTTTAATTTCCTTATCATAAAAGTCATAGGGGAAGTCATAAAGTAGATGAACTTCCTGAAAAGATAATTTGATTTTTGTTATTCCAAAGAAGCTTAGATAATTACGCTTAATAATTTAGCTGTTTAGAATTTTGTATCTTTTTTCAGTAAGCAGGGCTGCATTGGACCATAAATAAGTTTTTATATTATATGCATGAAAATCACTCCTAATTCTATGAATCTTAGGGACCGTACTTAAATTATGTAACGGATTACAGGCCCTCTTCAAGACTTTAATCTTGTAATATTTTTAACATAGTATCTTTTGTAAATGGAAGAAGACAACATTTCAGATACAAATCTATTTATTGAGAAAAATGTCTTCTACCATAAAGGATGCCTTTTTTACAAAATACTTGAATTTTCAACAAAAAATTATAATATTGAAATTTCAACCAAAAAAGATTAAATGTCATACAAAAGAAGTGAATTTTAAAATCAAAAATACGAATTTTCCACAAATAAAGATTTTTCAGCCATGAAAGAAAAAAAATGGTACCTAAATTGTTGAAACTTTAAAAAGAAAGACTAATTTTGTGTACAAAAATTGAATTTTCACCCAGAAAATATGAATTTCCAGTAAAAAAATTAATTTTTAACAAAATAGTTCAATTTTCAACCAAAGATATAAACCTTCATTCGAAAAAAAAACAATTGTCAACAAGAGAGTTCAACTTTTACCAACGCACTTGAATTTTCAATTAAAAAATATCAATTTTCAATAAAATATTTAAACTCTTAAACAAAGAGATGAATTTTCAACGAAAAATAGGAATCTTCAACAAAAAAGTGGTTCAACCAGAATTTTCAAACAAAATAGTTGAATCCACAAGCAAAGAAGATTATGTTTCAATCGAACAGTTGCATCTTTATCCAAGAAAGATGAAATTTCTACTAAAACAGATGGGTTTTTATATAAAAAAATTCCAAACAAATATATTTGAATTTTCATCCAAAAAATAATTTTAGTTTGACTTTTCAACATAAAAATATGAATTTTAAACGAGAAGTAAATTTTCTACGAAGACACTTGAATTTTCAACCAAATAGTTGCATTTTTATCCAAAAAAAGTTGCAATTTCTACTAAAATAGATGAATTTTTAAATTAAAAAGACAAATTTTCAAATAATAGAATTTTCATTCAAAAAAGATTTCCGTTGACTTTTCAACATCAAAATATGAATTTTAAATGACAATTAAATTTTCTACGAAATAATTGAATTGTCAGCAAAACAGGTGAATTTTCAACCAAAAAGGATGACATTTTTAATAAAATTGTTGAATTTTCAATCAAACGGTTGCATTTTTATCCAAGAAAGATGCAATTTCTACCAAAACAGATGATAGTTTCATTTTTATCCAAGAAAGATGAAATTTCTACTAAAACAGATGAATTTTTAAATCAAAAAGACAAATTTTCAAAAAAATAGTTATTTCCATCGAACAAATATTTCAGTTTACTTGTCATCACCAAAATATGAATTTTTAACAAAAAGTTAATTTTCTACGAAACAGTTGAACTTTTAACCCAAAAAGACTAATTTTCCACAAAACAGTTGAATATTCAACCAAAAAGAATGACTTTTTAACAAAATTGTTGAATTTTCAAACCAATAATAAAATTTATAACAGAAAAGATAATCTGCAGGAGGAAGCAACTGCAAAAACAGAAATATAAATACAAGGCAAATAAATGACTGACAAGAATATTATATCAGGTTTACCACAAAACTTAATTTTAAAAATTCTCTAATTGAGACTATGGATTCTATAACCCCACATAAAATTTGCCTGGCCGTTTCTGGCCGCTCGAGTTGGCCCCTGATGGCTTGAAAATCATTTTTCGAAAATTCAACTTTTGAACATATCACTTTGCAGGAAATTTCATGCATCTTTTATCGCTCGCCAAAAAAGTTGTATCTTTTACCGTTTCTGTAAAAAGTCAAAAAAACTTAATTTTGCAGACAAGAAAATTTACTAAATATTTTCACTTCAACTCGCTTCGAAAGACAAAGTTCTTAATATTTTAAGATGAAAAATTGAGAATTTGTCCTTCAAACTGTTCTTAAGATAATGTGCTATTGACAATTTTTTGGTTTTGTTAAATAAAAAAGTTATACATTTTTGGACAGCAAAAGCAATGTTTTTTAGGATATAATGAAGTTTTCTGAAAAGTATTATTTTAATTGAATTATTTGTTAACAAAATAGGAACATTCAAATATCATTGATCGAGCGCGTGAGAGGTGATAACTTCGGAGCCTCGACCTGCTCGACCACTGTCGTCGGGCCCCTGCACTGGCATTATTTTAGTCTATTTATTTATTTTTTTATTCAAATAAATAACAATTTTAATATTACTCCATTTGTAATTATTTTTGTTTCAAGGAAAAATCATTAAGTATTTACATATTACATCACGTATACGTATTTAATTTATTGCTTCAATGATTTATGAAAATGCATTGCACATAATTATGATGAATCTATTTTAAATCTATTTTATCATCGATTTAAAAATTAAAATAGCATCTATTTAAACAAAAAATAATTAGATTATTCAATTTTAATTTGAATTAGATTATTAAGCACCTAATCATCATTAGATTCGTACTCGTCATTCGACGAAAAATCTTGTTTGGAGGAAGTTGATGTTTCAACAACAAAATTTAATTTGAAATAAAAAAAATCAGTTGAATTCAAACAAAAAAGACGAATTTTCAAGCAAAAGTATGAATTTTCAACAAAAAAAATCATTTTCAACCAAATAGTTTAATTTTCTACCAATGGCTTAATTTTTTCCTTAAAAGATTCTTTACAACTTCATTGTTCTGGTTTTTATTAAAACTAAACTTGTTAGTAATTATACCACCAATTAGATAAAAATTGTCCAGCATGAATAGAGTTTGTAGAAAATATCATAAAGAACATAATAAAGCGATATAGTATTATAGAGATTAAATAAAAATTACGGCTAATTTCTGAAGCGAAAATAAAACGGAAAACTTGAAACAACGATTTTTAAGTAAATAATTACGCCTTAAACTATTCTTTCTATGGTAAATTTAGATTTCTTTCCCAAAATTTGTTACGACTTAGCAATGTGACTACCATTTTTGATTGCATAGATCAAGTTAAAGATTGAGTGATGTGCTTGACTTTACACTAAAAACATCCTTAATATTTTAAATGTATTAATCAATAAAAAAATCTTGTTTCCTTTATTTCCAGTAGCATATAGTATAGTATATACATATAGAATATGTACTAAATTATGCTCATGCAAATTTTCAGGAAATAAAAATAATAAAGAAAATAATCTTTAAAATCAATCATTTATTTTTTATTCCCTTTCATAGGTATTGAAATATGTAAATTTTTACATATTTGTTAACCTTGTTTTTTTTGCTTTACTAATATTCTTAGCCCAATTTTCTTCGGTTCTTGTTCTTTTTCTACCTCCAGTTGGAGTTCCTGACAAACTCGATGAGTTTTTTAAGAGACATGTGATACTTTCCTAGCTAATTTTCAAAATTAATTGAAGATGCACTCGTTTTTTATTTACATTATGATTCTAATATACATCTATTCTAAACACATTGTTTACATAGTTGTATTCTAGCGGGCTAAATGGCGCGGTGCAATAGGGCTCCGAAGTTATCACCCATCACACGCTCAATCAATGCTACTTGAACGCTCCTACTTTGTTAACGATAATTTAATTGAAGTAATACTTTTCAGAAAACTTCATTATATCCTAATAAACATTTCTTGCGCTAGAAGCTTTGGGTTTCTCAAAATTCCGTCGATAAATGAAGCGTTTGTAAATTGTCTAACATTATTGTGATAATTCTTGCCAAAAAAATGTATAACATTTTTATTTAACAAAACCAAAAAATTTTCAAAATTAAATTATCTTACGAACAGTTTGAAGGACAAGTTCTCAAATTTTCATCTTAAAATATTAAAAACTTCGTCTTTTGAAGCTAGTTGAAATGAAAATATTTAGTTAATTTTCGTGTTTGAAAAATTAAGTTTTTTTGATTGTTTACAGAAACGGTAAAAGATACTACTTTTTTGCCAAGAGAAGCGGCTAAGCAAATTTTATGCAAGGTTATAGAATTCGGAGACTCAATTTTTCCGTGACTAATTTTTCATTTTTTCTGACCATTAATATTTAAAGACCAGAATCTTAAACTTGTAACATTTTTAGCTTAGAATCTTTTATAAACGGAATAAAACAATTTCAAATCAAAATGGAACATTTTCAAATTTATTCTGCTTGAGAGTTATTCAAAGTAATAGAAATTCCCTGACTTTTGCAAGATTTTTTCTAAATCTCTGACTTTTCCCTGACCACTAAAATTCACAGACTTTTTTAAAAATTATTTTTGGCTAAGTTCACTGTTCAGTCACCAGGTTTCTTTGGCGCGTAAAGTTAAATTCATATTAAATTTCTGTATAATTACTGCGAATTATTTGTTTCATTTGTGAATTTCTAAAAATTACGTACATATGAATGAAGGACCCCCTCCTTGAGTTGTTACGTAATTTAAGTACAGTCTCTTATGGATAGTGTCAGAGTAAAAAATTTGCAATTCCATTCTGCGGTTACGATTTTGAACATACCATTGATTTTTTCTCGTTCTTGTAAAATGGGTTCCAGCCAATGCTCATAACCATTTTGTAAATATTTTTCTCCAGTGATGCCCATCCGTAATAAATTCCGGTTCCAAATTCACTAGGCAAAGCGTCCACAACATCTTCTGGAAGATTTGCTGAAACGTTAAACGGAAGAATAAATAAATATGTTACAAATTTTACTACACCTTATCTCAAATATATTCTTGGGTTAAAGTCTAAACTCTGAAGGATTACTTCTATTGTGAATTTAAAATCATAGATAATCATTCTAGTTCCACAGAAAATTAAACTAATTTTAAAAAATTGAAGTAGACAATATATATTTTGCCATAATATAATCTAAAAATAAAAACCTGTTGGTATCCCCAAAGATTTGGAACCCCTACCGAATCCTTTGACAACTTTTCCAGCTGCACAATAAGGCAACAATTTGCTAAACATTATTTTTTAGTTTTTTGTGTCTTGAAAGTTGACGTGATTGACACTTATAATGCTGATAACACTGGAAATTACGATAAGACAATCTTGGTTATACTATATGCCATTATATACAGTTGCTGCAACTAGCCTTTAGTATATCTCAACGTCATTTGCTTGTCATTTTATCCACCGATCGCCACTGATCGTAGTTCAACGATTTCTGATTATTTTCCACATGACTCACATGACACATCGTCTGCGCTTTGGTTAAAACGTTAAAAGTGGAGACTAGCAGGAGAGAATGAGGTTCGTGATGCAAAACTAATCGCAGGTGGCAGCACCGAGCCGAGTATGTAACATATGAATGTTACGCTCCTGGTGGTATTTTTATCGTAACTATACGCGGGCGAATTCAAATACCTATGTGCGTATTTTATCCGAGAGGTTAAATTTAAGAATATGTGTGCGACTTTTAGTATATAAGAGAAGCTGATATTGCAACTATAAGATTTTTATTTTAAGATTTATGAATTTAAGAACCTCGGAAGTGGTTGTCCATTTTATTGTAGAAACGTGCGATTCCGAGCGGCTTTCAATGCCTAATTTAGCAAAACCCAGTCTCTTAAGTGAAGATTTTACGATTTGTGTGCGGGTTTCCAAAAAGCTGTTCAACCTAGGATTAACATTTATTATACTTCGTTCAAAACCTTTCCCATCATAAACTTCATGATTCTCGTTTCTGTAAACTCATTTATTGGGGTTTGGGTAAATACGTCGCTTCACTGCTAGGACCGTAATTACTGGGTTTTTCCCAAGACTTGGTATCTCGATTTCGAACGCTGACCGATTTTCACCTGGGACAGGGAATTGGGGGTGGACAGTTGCGCGCGCTGAATCATCTTTTTCCCCTCAACGACTCTACCCTTGCAGAAACGGGCCTGATTGGCTGCATGTAAATTTCTGGAAGGGATAGGATTTTGGCGACAAGAGATCCATGCGGAGAACAGAAAAATCAACAGACAGATATCTTCGTGATTTCATACCTAATTGTCCTCTTGTATTGTGTACGGTATATTTTCCATGTCGGCTTTATAAAAAGTTACAAAGATTCTCAATATTTTGAATAAACCGCAAATTGTGATTTGAGTATAAAAT
>CAKNWT010186842.1:0-10659 GCA_932066315.1 Andricus coriarius
ATATTGTTCTCAACTGACCTAAATATTGAAGTAGCCATAAGTTCATGAAAAAGTTTCTTCTTGTTGTTGGAAAAAAATATATTTCAACCCCAAACAAGTCCGTCATATCACCAGGGTCAGACTACCCGATTTTATATGATATCGTTCTATTGTGATTAAATTCTAAAATCGGAACGAGTACCGATATTGTGTACCAACTTGTGTACCACGGGCAATAACTTTGGACTATTTTCAACTTTCTTCATTCCCTTAACAAGTACACTGCGTGCGTCCAATTCCATGATCCAACAAAGTATGGTCTCGCCACGCGCATTTAAAAAAATGGAACCAATCAAATGGTCCGTAGGTTGCGCGTGGCGAGACCATACTTTATTGGATCATGGAATTTGAAGCACGCACTGAACTTGTTAAAGGAATGAAGAAAGTTGAAAACAGTCCGAAATTGTTGCCCGTGGTACTCAAGTTTAGCGCTTTGTAAGAAAGCTTTAAAATGGCTAATCTAACACATTCCACAATTAGTGTGTTGGAAGAGAATTCGGAATTGGACACAGGTTACAAAGAGGTGTTTCATCATGAGGATTCCCATAATAGTTTCCTTTTGCTAATGATTTTTTAAGCTTTACAGGAAATTCCAAATAGTTCACTAATAAATCTGTAACTCGACGATACCTTATAATGTTCAGACGATATTATTATAAATTATGGCCAATTAGGGCCCGTCATTTTTGGTTGTCGTTTTGCCTGTCGTTTTCCTGTGGTCGCATAAAACTGCAGGGAAAAAATGACAGGAAAAAAATTACGGGCCTGTCATTTTTTTCCTGCTACATATTTTCGTAAGCGTACCCCAATCGTAACCTAAAAAGTCAACATGTTATGTAGACCAACCGTGTCTCCCTTATTCAAAGCCCGGATTTCGGCTTCTTCAAGTTTCCTTATTACCTTGCTTTTCAAGTTTATTGTAACTTGTTCATTACCTTCATTATACAATACATAAAGAGCACCAGGATGTGGGATAAAAATTCCAAAGACATCCTCATCGTAGTTTGATTGTACAATATATTCCCGGTCCGTTTTTACGCGCTCAAGGCGTTGAGGAAATCCTTCAGTTGATACCATTTTAAGATAGCGATCCTTAGGAAATGCCCGTTGTATATATATTAATGGTTGATTCCTATCAAGATAAGATCCGCGAGGGTAATCAGATCTGGCAGAAGATTGAGAAGGAGATCTGGCAGCATATTGAGCAGGAGATCCGATGGCAGATTGAGAAGGAAATCTGGTAGGGGATTGAGAACGAGATCTGGCAGCAGATTGTGATGGAGGTCTTACAGGAGATAGAGAACGAGATCTGGAATGAGGATTGCCAGCAGAAGAAGTTCCACCAGAAATAGGTAAACCACCAGGTAAATTTGGACCAGACTGCAAACTTAATTCTGTAAGAGGGAGGAAGCAGGTGATTTTCAAAACTCAAGGATTTAGTATGGGTACACCGTACAGTGCCAATCGAAAAATTCCTTCAAACTTTATAGGCAGGTTTTCAAAAAAAGTGAATAAGAATTTATTTTTTGATTAGTCCAAACTTACATTTAAACAATAAAATGTTGTTTAAGCAAGCAACAACAAATTGCCTCAACTTTTATGATTTTTTGTATTGCCTAATTATTTTATCTCGTTATAGGGGTACCAATAATTTGCGATTAAATGTGAAATAGTATTGTTTAAACAAATATAAGTTTTTGAAAGCATTAATAATTTGTAACAAAATACATTAAACTTTTTTATTTTACCAATAAAACTGATGTGTTAAAGAAAACTATGATCGAAAAAGAATACATATTAACTTTTTTGGGAACCTTAAAATTAAACTCAAACATTGCCTTTTTTTAACCATCCTATTATACGTATTATATCATTGTTTGTTTTATTTCATTTTTATTATGTCACATTTCATATTGCATTAGTATACATTACAGTGGTTCTATTTTTACATTAATTATTATACATACATTAGTATTTCACATGAATGATTATCTATTGTAGGATCATTATCTACTGTAGGGTGGTCTTTCCTACTAAAGAAAAAACTTACTATGGAGATGAGGTTAACAAATTTAAAATGGAGCTGTGAAAAATCAACAAAAGTGAAAAATTACTATTTTCAATCAGTTTTGGCATATAATGTATCAATAAATATTCGCTATTAGGTGTGGTTAGAATAAAATAAAAATAACTATTTAGCAATTATCCTGACATAATTAATTAAAAATAGTAATATTTATTGTTGTTGAGGGATTAAGAGTTAAAAATGTGTTTTAACAAAATGGTAATAGATCATTCCAAGGGTTTTTAAAATGTTGACTGCACGACCATGTCAGCAATTTAGCTGGTGATTCTTTTCCTACTAGTAGGTGCTTAAAAACGCCCAACAATTAATTATTACATTTTTTTAGTTGGAACTTTACGTGAGTTTTATTTAAATTGAATTTTATTGTTAATTTTACATTCAGGGGAAAGTGGGGTATGGTGTCAGTGCGGGGCACGGTGACTCTTGCACATAATGCTTGTGTTTCTCGAGTCACGCTTACCCCTAGAGGCTCGCCGAAAGGGAAATATATTAATGATATACATAAAATAGTTCTCTTGAGTACCAAAGAAAGCTATTTTACGTACAAAAATTGATATGATAATGAAAAAACACGAGCATTATTTGCAAGAGTTGCCGTGCCCCGCACTGACAATATGCCCCACTTTCCCTTATTTTAAGACATGCCTAAAGAAGACAATTCATAACCGCCTTTAGGGTCGGATGTGTGAATTTTTTCGTTTTAGAGTGCAGTTTTAAGGTGAATTTCTCCCGAACACAAATGACAAAAACTAAAAACCATCATGAAAGTCATTAAAGTCATCTATAAATTCACTAAATATCACCAACTTCATAGACTCACCAAGTTCTCATTTCATGTTCAGTAATCTCGCTTTTATATAAAGTTATAAGGTAAGATACACTAAATGAAAATAACATGGCAATCATTTTATTGAGGTCTTTGTTTTGCTTTAACATAAGCCTACAGCTTCCTCCATCTGATACACAACCTGCATACCAGGCTTTTAGCACCATATCCAGGATGACCGCAGCTCCCGTATCGATGAACAATCGCACGCACATCACCATTTGTCCAAGCTCTACCAGGTTCCAGCCCCGAGATCATCCATAAACCAGGTCTGCTGGGTCTACTGCGTCCTCGGCATTAAGCGTGACCTGCACTTGGTGTCGCCCCACAGGCGCCCTCAGAATACGTCAACACCAGCTACGTCGTAGCTGCTTGTCTCAGAGACCCCGTGTGGGGTGGCTGGTCCCTCATTGGGCGCCTCCGCAAGTTCTGGATAGGGGAACGCCTCCTACATATGGGTAGTACCGGAGAAATGTATTACCCGGGGTGTACAAAAAACCAGCTACGGGAAGGAACCTCGAACAAGAAAGCAGTCATGAGTGGGTACGACAAAAACACAATACCCCAAGGAAGTAGAAATCTCCCCGCTGGTTCCGATCAGGTACAAGCCCCGGTAGCCAGTTCCGGTTCCATGGATTTTGGGGGCACTAATCGTAGTTGGAAAGGAGCGTCTTCGAGGAGTTAAGAGGTCCATTGGACGTCACGGAGGAGCCCAGTTACATAGAGAAATTGAAGGAGTGGTGAGGTGGGAAGAAGACTAAGTCCGACTTTTACACCAAGTACCATGCAACCAAGGAGTAGCTGGTGTGTCTCCAAGAGATTTTGAGGAAGATGGAGGTCTTCTGCGGGGAAAAGAAAAAAATGTGGCTCGAAATCCGCGACTGTGTGGGTGATGCAAAACACCATCTTGCGCGTCTTCACCGAAACGTGAAGGCGCTCGAGATGTGTTTCGACCACCACGCTGGATTTATGAAGGAGAGGGTAGGCCAAAGAGTCACCAAAGTAAAAAAAAGCAGGACGTGAACGTGTAGCCAGTAGGGGAATTCCGACAGAAAAATATGCCGTGGTAACTTCCTCAACCCAATATGGGAAGAGAGTGAGGGAGCCCACCTTGAGCCCCGTAGAGGCGAGCACAACTAGGCCAAGAAAGAAGAAGCCGAGGACCCGTGGTGTGGCGGCGACCTCGACCCCCAAGAAGGAAGAAGGAGAGGTACCGACACCTGTACCCAAGATGACGAAAAGAAAGAAGAAGAAACAGAGACGAGCTCGGCTCGGAGCGGTTTTAAACAAACCGGCTGAGGGCTCGAGCTACGCAGAAGTTTTCAAAAACCTCAAGCGAAAGGTCAGACCTGACTCCCTTGGCGCAACAATCAAGGGTGTCAGGGAAACCAGGAGCGGAAAAGTCCTTGTAGAAGTAGGACGCCACAGCGGATGGCAGATCCAAGCTTTCTGCTGCGTTCAAAAACGTTGCGGGCGAAGGTGGCAGTGTGAGGGAGCTTTTCCCTCGCATAGAGGTTGAGGTGTTCGACCTCGACACCGCAACAGATGCGAAGGAGGTTGAGGCTGCCGTCAGAAGTCAGTTGGGTGAGCAGCCGACAGGCAAGATCAGGATGAGTCTCACAAAGAAGGCCGTCAGAGGAAATCTGAAGGCTTTTGTGGAAATGTCTGAAGAAACAGCGTCGAAATTAGTACGTTCAGGACATCTGAAGGTGGGATGGGTGTCCTGTCACGTACGCAAGAAGATGCAGTTCACTCGCTGTTACCGCTGTCTAGGCTTTGGAAACATGGCAGAGGTTTGTAAGGGTCCTGATCAGATGAGAGGATGCCGGAGGTTCGGAAAGGAGGCACACACGTCTGCGGAGTGCGTAAACACTCTCAAGTGCTACCTCTGCGCGGCAAAAGAAAGAAAACCCGGACTGACCATCCTCCGGGGACAATGAGATGTGCGTCATTCAGGGAGGCAGACCCGCTGTGGAAAACCCCCAGATGACAGCCCGACAAGCCCGATGTGCAGTATTGCCGAACTGCTGAGGAACATGCGTACATCTTGGTTGGGAGATAAAGGATAAAAAAAGGTGCAAAACATCAAGCACAAAAACCAGAAAAACCAGCAGGCACTTCCAACAGTGAAGAAAACCGCAGCCCCTGAAGTAATGTGTAGCGGTTTCCGGGGGGATCTCTGCCAAGGATGAATGGTAGTGGTTTTAAGAGGGTCCCTTGGTGGCATTATTATATGGTCCTTCGCACAAATGCCAGTAAAGCGTCGCCGCACAGGTGCCCTCATTAACCCAGAATAAAGCAGATTCCTCGAGGGAGAACATCGAACATTAGAGTAACGATATGGGGGGAGGGGGTTGATACTCGTTCCACATACGACTTACTAAGAACCATAAAGATGTAAGAGCGTATACTCGCCAAGAATGTCACATCGTTAGATTGTAAGACGTGTTTACGATATCGTAAAGAAATCTTAACGACATGGGCATAGGATGTCGTAAAGTTGTCATTACGATGTCATAAAGACGTCGCCAATTTTTGTGCCCACTGGGTGCATGCACGCTCGGCGTCAAACGTCAACTCCATCTCTTTCTATCTAGCGTTTAATTTGCGAAAGAAAGGGCCGGAGTCGGTATTTTATGCTGAGCGCCCGCTGACATAGACCCATGTCGATACAGCTCATGGAGTGGGAAAAATATCGACCGGAGATCCCTTCCCTGTACTTCACTTCCACTGGGTGAGAGAAACTTCGCGCTCCCTGGACCTTCCGGCTGAAAGGAATCCGTTTCAGCCACCATCGTTCGAGTAGAGTCATACTCGAACTTCCGACGCCACCAGCAAAGGAAGAGCAACAGCTACTTGCCTTCAGCACCTACCAGTGACTCACCCGGCCTCCAGCCAGCATGAGTCGACAGCTCGAGTACCGTCGCCTATCAACGTGTTTGCTGCCTTCGCCAAACGTCTCTCTGCCTCTCCAGCCTAGTAAGAGAATATGTAATAAGCTTCAAATTGAGAATAATTGGAATTGTTCGTTACGCATCACCACCAACTACACTGCTCTTTTGAAAGAAGAAATACAATTTTGCTCATTTAGACCTTTTTAGGAACATAATTTAAAAATGTAAAGTAAGACGCTGAACACGGTTTTCCTCTTCACAAGAATATTAAGCAAATCTAGTTGATATTACACTAGGCACTCTAACGGGAAGTCCTTTTGAAATTATAATTGGATGGGATTGAATTCAAGGCAGAGGAGGGCGCTATATTAGCACCGGGAGTTGCCCATTCCTCCCCTCATTGGACACCAGGGGGTGGCACTTCCATCTCTCATCGGTCACCAGGAGGTGCTGAATTTATCTCCCGTCGTTCACCAGGAGGTATCCACCTCACCGCCACATCCTTCACCTATCCACCATTTGCCCGTCCTGTACCCAGCAGCCATCTTACCATTCTTCAATTATCGGCCTTCTTACTTTACCCTACTTTTCCCTCACCCAAGCTCATCATCAGAGAGCGTATTCTCTCTTTGTGTCGCACGCCCACCAACTACGCAGGCGACAGCTCTCTCTTTCTCTCTCACTTTCGAGGGTCCTTATAAGACACCCTGGAAATACCCCCATCAGCTTTCTCGCCCCCCCCCGCCACACACAATGAATAGCGCGGACCTCTTTGCACATCAAAGTGAGCCTCAACCACTCTGCCATCTGGCAGCCTTCTTTAGCCAGGTCGTGATCCTAGATGGTCAGATTAAGATGGATGGAGAAGTACTTTTGAGGTCATCATTTAGATGCCCATATTCAGTGCACTGTCTCCTTTACATGGACTCTCTTCCTCGGGAGAGAATTAGTCTCTTTTAAGGGGACCTACAGTTTAAGGTGGCTTCCGAACCACTAAGGCCCTGGTAGATGTACATAGACAATTTCCATTTGTACCTGCACTTGGATCGAACCCCAGGCCTCCTGTTCGGAAGCCTGATATGCTATCGCCTGAGTCACCAAAGCTCTCTTTCAAAATATTGCTTTTATATAAAAATATTCTGCAGAGAAATTTGGTATTTCGTAAGAATACAAATTTTGTGTCTACAACATTCTTTGTTAAAATCATTAGTTCTTGAATAAATCGATCAAAAAACCAAATCACTATCACTATAAATCACTAAAAAAATTATGATGCATAAAAAGTTTATATTCAACAAATTACACATTTTTTCTGTAAAACATTTTTTCGTGTAGTCAATACTTGAAGAGTGGCAATATATTTTCCATATTGCATTTTTATAATAGGCTTACAAACTTTGAAAAACTGCAACTACTCTCTGTTCAATATTTTACTCTACAATCAATAGTTTTCTAAAAAAATCAATTTTGGTTTTGTAAATCTGTTTACTATTGTTTTTGTTTGTACTTCTTAGTGAAGAATGTTTAGAAAACAATTCCGGATAATTATTAATAATTAATTTTTATTTGATTGACATCGATAGAATATGTATGTATTAATAAATTTAATTTTTAAAGAATCTCTCTCTCTTCCTCTCTCTTCCTCCCCTCTCTCTCTTATTGTCTCGGATCTTTTATCTCTCTTATTATCTGGAATTGTTTTCTAAACGTTCTTGACAAAACATACTACAAAAAAACAAAGGTAAACATTTTCATAAAATCAGAATTGATTTTTTTTAAACTATTTTTTACAGATAAAAATTTTGAACAGAAAATAGTTGTACTATTGCCACTCTTAAGTACTAACTATATGAAAAAATGCTTGACATGAAAAATATGAAGGCTATGAAGATCTACATTTTTTTGTGTACAATAATTTTTTCTGAAATGCATTTTTTTTAGACATAGTACGTTTTTTGACCGTGATTTTAATTGTTGGTCTTTTTTCGAAAAATGATGATTTCTCAACAAAAGAAAAATTCTTATACAAAAGCAATATTTAAAAAAATTATAAAAAACGTGAAAATAGAAGTAGCTTTAAATATGCACTATGCCTGAGGAATTAAAATGCACAGGAGAGCCTCTGAGGCTTTCTTTATACAAGATTGAATGTGACAATTTTCATATAACATTCACATACAAAGTTTGGACTATACTAATTGAATCGATGTGAAAATGGTAAATTTGACGAAAAGTCCATGAAATTTGTATTTAATTTACTATACGATATAACTTTGTAAAATAACGAGATCGCTGCACTTGAAAATGAGGAATAGACAGCTCTCTTAAATCTTGGTGTAATTTAGTGAATTTATAGATAACTTTAAAGGTGACCGGTAATAAATTTCCTTTTTTCATACAGCTCTAAAAATAAAAGCAAAATCGACAAAAAAATCAAATAAAAAAAAAATCACGAAAAGTTCTTTTTCGAAAAATCTGAAGTGTTTTGGTAGTTTTCGGGAACCTACTTTGGAAAAATACCGCCAGGTAAAACGCGAACTATAATTGTTATTGTACATGCTAAAATGAACATTTATATGTTTTGCTGATTTTTCACAGCTTCATTTTTTATTTTTCAACCTTATCTTCAAATTAGAAAGTTGAAATTTTTGTAATCTGTAAAAACACCATTTTTTTAATCACCAAATAAATAATATTTTTTGCTGTAAATTTACCAAAAATTTCATGAGAATACCATTTTTGACGTAAAAGTGTTTTGTGGACCACTAAATATATTTTTCAAATGCATCGACATTTTTGGGTAAATTTCCAGCCCAAAGGAATATGTTGTTCTATTGTATAGAAGTAAAATTTAATAATAAAATTAATAATTCTTTAAATTCCAGAATAAAATTTAGCAATCATACCTTCAAACAAAAGGGAGCTGCATACTGAAAATTATAAATATATTATATTATTATATTCACCAATAGAATTAAGGATGACCGTCAAAGTCAGGATGAGAATATAAAAGATCCTCATTTTTGTTCAAGTAGAGGCAAAACTGATTACTGCGTATAATTGAAGAATTTCGTTAACAGTCTAACTAAAGAATATTCTGCTACATCATTAGACGATTTTTACTTTAGTCGTTATCTTGTGTAATTTAGGCATCAAGGTTGTCCTTCTGAGATATCTCTGTTTCCTTAATCAGTTTCATGAAAAATATTTCGAATGTTTTCAATAGATAACAAGACATTTCTAAGGATTTTGTAAGATTTTAATAAAACTTCGACAAATTCTACAGCATTTTAAGAGCTTTTGACACGTTTAATAGAATTTTCAATATTAGATGGGATTTCAAATATTTCGAGCTACTTTTAATGACTAAGATATTTCGAGATATTCTAAGCGATTTCCAATGATCTTTTTATGCCCTTATCGAATTTCAACATATTTCCACGGATTTAAAGGGTTTTGAAATAATTTCATATGTTTCCATATGAATTTAAAGATTTTAAGGGATTACGACGAATTTAAATTTTTGTTAAAGGAACTCATAAGACTGCAATAATACTTCATGATTTTACAGGATTTTAAGGGATTTTAAGGGATTTTATGAGATGTGTACATTAGAGGGGTCCAATTTTGTTGTTTCTCCAGTTTTCGTGCATATCGCCCCCAAATTTATTTGAATCCACAAAACAATAAGATTTTTTCTGAATTATATTTAGAGGTTCTGCGAGCCCCATGAAGTTCAACACGTATTTCCCATGAGAAAGAAAAACAATTTTATAGATTTTATTCAGAATCATCAATAATAGGTGAATCGAGTTTTTGGACCCACACCGTCGTCGTCGGCTTGCAGTTTCGATTCTCGCTTCGCAGTCGGGAAGATCCTCGGCGGTCCATGTGGTGAACACTAGCCTAGCGAGGGAGTTATGCATCTCCGGAGAGTCGTGGGACCGGTAACTCTAGAGGAAAAGGTTCTCTACACTGTTAGAAATATCTGGTTAAATGTTCAACCACATGTGGTTGAAGTTTTATACAATTACCGTTATTGAAATTTCAACTACTTGTGAATGAAAAATTAGGTACACGTGTAATTTAAATTGCAACCATGCACTTGAAATTTCAACCACACTGTTAGAAATATCTGGTTGAATTTTCAACCAAATGTGGTTGAAGTTTTATACAATTACCGTTGTTGAAATTTCAACTACTTGTGAATGAAAAGTTAGCTACACGTGTAATTGAAATTTCAACCATGCAGTTGAAATTTCAACCACATGTAATTGAAATTTCCGTAACGAGAAACAATTTTTTTCGGCACAATTAGTGAATTTCAAGGCAATTATAATTTTTCAAACATCTTAAAGAAAACCCATGCAGATTCCTGAAAAATACTGTGCTTTGAAATTCACTAACTGTACCGAAAGAATTGTTATAAGGAATCAGTGAGTTATTTCGTACGTTTGTGTCGTGTGATCCATGGGATCAACAAAGTGCATATAATATTTATGAAAATAAGCAGCTTTAAAGAAGAAAAACAAAAGGTCCGTTGGAATTATATTACCGTAATGAGTTTCGCGCCCAATCAAACTTTTCATCACTCGTTCTTGTAAACATAACCTAAAAAAGCATACAGCAGTTAGTGCCAATAGTCTGAATGAAATTTTCCCATTATGATAATATTAGTCCAACGTACCTTTTGTTTTTTTCTTTTCCTCAATATTATATGTCCTTTATCAATTTCATGGATCTCAGTGAGATCCATGAAATTAATAAATTAGAGTAAGCGAGACACTCGCATGTGGAAAATCGTCATTTTTTTT
>CAKNWT010186847.1:0-13823 GCA_932066315.1 Andricus coriarius
AAAAAAAAAATCTACGCATCTTTCTGACAAAATTGGCGTTTTTGAGAAAATTTATGTTGGTAGAAAATGTATAATTTTGGTTGCAATTACATCTCATTGGTAAAGAGTTAATCTGCTTTCTAGAAAATTCATCAATTAAGTAAAAGAGCCATTTTTTTGTACTGAAAATTCAGCTGTTTTGTTCAAAGTTCGTCTTTTTGGGTTACAAATTCAACTACTTTGTCAGAAAATTCATTTCTTTGCTCGAATATTAAACTATAATCAGGAGCATTCATTTTTTAAATTAAAATTTAATTTTTTCAACTGAAAATTTCACTTTGTTTTCTGAAGTTGAAAATTTGTCTTTTTCTATTGGAAAATCGATTAAACTGGTTGAAAGTTGAATTAGGGGATAGTGGGGTACGGTGTCAGTGCGGGGCACGGTGACTCTTGTAACTAATGCTCATTTTTCTTCATTTTGATATTAGTTTTTTACGTGAAATAGCTTTCTTTGGTACTCAAGAAAGCTATTTTATGTGAAAAAAACTAATATGAAAATCTAAAAACACGAGCATTATTTGCAAGAATCACCATGCCCCGCACTGACACCATACCCCACTTTCCCCTACTTTATTAAAAATTCTGTTTCCTGTTTGAAAATTCTTGATTTTAGTTCAAAATGGTTTGGTTTAAAATTTTACCGATATGGTAAAAATACTTTTTTTTTTGTTAAAAATTAATTTCTTAAACTCGAAATTTAAGTATTTAATTTGTTGTAAAAATTCATCTTTATTATTAAATTTTGTTGTTTAACTCGTTTTTATTTGTAGAAAATTTATCTTTGTAGTTGGAAATTGAACCACTTCGTTAAACAAAGTGGTAAAAATTTATTTTCTGGTTGGAGATGCATGATTTAAGTTGAAAAATTCACCTCTTTGGTTGAAAATTCCATAATTTTGTTAAAAATTTGTTGTTTATTCTGGGTAAGAATTTTTTGCAATCGAAAATATAGAATGTGATTCTATTTTTGGTTGAAAATTTATTTTATTCAGTAATCAGTAATCTGGCATAAAAATGCATGAAATTAGTAGCAGAACTTGTTTTTGAACTTTTATACTTTTTCAACACTTTTATGGGAACTTATATAATTTCATCGTATTTCTAACTAACGACAAAATTTAACGTGGCGTGTCAATTTTGTATGAAATTTGAAACTCACGACAAAGATATCACAATCCATGATTTAGGTATACAGTTTGCTATTTAAAAAACAAAAATTATTTTTCAACCAAATCGTTGAATTTTGAACAAAAGAAAAAAGAATTTTCCACAACTTACGTGAATTTTTAACCAAAATGATGAATTGTCAACAAAATACATGAATTGTCCACGAAATAGTCGATCTTATAAATTATATAGGAACAATTTCTAACGAAGAATAGAATAGTTACATTTTTGGATAAAAAAATTAATAGTTCAACCAAAAAGAAAAAACGAATTTGCAACAAAAAATTAAATTTTCAGCAACAGAAGTTAATCTAAAAAAAAAACATTAAAAAAATTAAAAGTTTAATTTTCAACAACAAAGTTAAAGTGTCCACCAAGAAGACTCATGCTATTCGAATAATACATATTTTCAACAAAATTGTAGAATTTCGAAGACACAAATAACGAAATATGAACAAAAGAGTTGTATTTTCAACCCGAAAATATGATTTTTCAAACAGAAAAGTTAATTTCAAACGAAATAGTTCAATTTTCTACCATATTGCTGGAATATCCAGCCAAAACGGCGAATCTTCTGAAAAAAGTTTGTTTTAAACTAAATAGTTGAATTTTCTTCCAAATTGTTGAGATTTACAGCCAACAAGACGAAATTTTTACCAAATGATTACATTTATAGTCAAAAAGAATGCATTTACAATAAATAAGATCAATTTTTTACCAAAAAAGACGCAATTCCACAAATTATATGAATTTTCAACTAAATGGTTGAATTTAAAATAGAAAAGATCAATTTTTAAGTAAAAATATGAGTTTTCAACAATAAATCAAATAGTTACCTATAATTTATTCCAGAAAATTAATTTTCAAACGAAAAAAGTAAATTTAACAAAATAAATGAATGTTTAACCAAAGAGACGACTTTTCAACTAAAATTGTAAATTAAACAAGATGAATTTTCAACAAAGGAGTTGAATATTCAACACGAAAGATAATTTTTTAACCCAGAAGATTCATTTTATAAAAATATAATAGTTACATTTTCAACCAAATCGACATACATTCATACATTAAAGTTTTTATTCTAAAAAAAGCAGCTTTTATATTCCTTATCATTAGCGTGAATAAATCAGGGTAATATAATTTGAGTGTGTAAATAATTCAAAATTGTCCGCTATGGAGCAATAATTCTATAATTATATCAGTATAGAGGTGACGTATTATATTGGCAAGTTTAACAATATTACCTTCTTATTATTTCAATAAAGTAAAAAATGTTGCACCATCGCGTTCCTAAATTAAATTTTTATTTTTCTCGATTTATTTTTTTATAATCGTCTTAAATTAATACACCTTTGAAATAATTAATATGTCACGTGGAACGAAGAAACCCGTCTCAGGAGCAAAAATGAGTTTAAGGAGAAAAAGGAAATAAAAGTGAAAGAATGACCTTAATAAAAAATGTAAAAGTCGATATTGTAATGAAGAGAAGATTTTTATTTTTAATTAAAAACAATTAAATTGAAGAACAGAAAGAAAATTCATCCAAAATATTAAATTTTCATGTAAAAAGAAGAGCTTTCAACCGAACAAATGAATGTCCAATGAAATAATTAAATTTTCAACCAAAAAGATTAATTTTCTACTAAGAAATACAAATGTTTAATGAATTCGATCAGCTACAACCAAAACAGCCGATTTAAAAAAAAATAAAACCGATTAATTTTTTACTCAAAATGGAATAGTAAAATTTTTATTTAAAAAATTAATTTTACTTCAGTAAAAACAAATTTTTTACAAAATAGTTAAAGTTTCTACCAAATAGTTATATTTTTCATCAAATTTTTTAGTTTTCAAGCCAAAAATACAAACTTTCTACAAAACATTTGAATTTTTAACAAAAACGTTAATTTTCAACCAAGCCGTTTAATTTTCGGAAAAATAGTTGACTTTTTAGTTACAAAAATAAATTTTGTATAAAAAAAAAGAGTTTTCAACAGAGAAGAGAGCGTCCATGAACCACGTGGACAGTTTTTCTTTCGTTTAAATAATTACGAAAATAAAATTGACATTAAGTTAAAAAGAATATATATTATTAACCATGTAATTAAATCTTTGACAAAGAAGGTTAATTTTATACCAAAAAAGTCGAATTTTTGACCAAATACATGAACTTTCGACAAAACGTCTGAACTTAAACTAACCAATATAAATTTTCAATCAAAAACGGAACAGTTCAATTTTTAGTTAAAAAGTTTATTTTTAACTATAAAGGAAACAAATAATTAAATAAATAGTTTAAATTTCAACAGAATTAATTAATTTTTAACTAAAATAATTAATCTTTAACTAAGAGAATAAATTTTGAATACAAAAAGCGATGAATTTTCGAAGTAAAAAAGAGAGCAAGTTTCAAGCAAATTTCTGAATTTTCCAGCCAAGCACACGATTATGAGCTTCGACAAAGATGAGTCGATTTGATTAATTAATATTACATTTTGGGCTGAAATAATGAAGTTTAAGATTTTAACTTTTTTTTGTGAATTTGTTTAGTTTTTGTTAAAAAAAATAATTTATATGAAAAACTTAACTATTACATTTATATTTAACAATTTTTGCTGAAGGCCGGTGACCTTTCAGTATAAAACATCAACCAACTATGACTTTCTCGGTCCCAGTTCTGTCCTCATACTTTCCCTCCATTAACTGAAGTTTGGTGGGACTGACGTTATAACTGGACTCTGCACCCTACGACGACTAGCTACATAATTTGGACATGATTTTGACTGGAAAAATAAATTTGTCCCATTAGGGTGGTAGTTGGGCGTATACTTTAAACAATGCATAATACAAACAATGAAATATCCTCGGAATGGACTGAAACTTTGATTGACAAAAGGCATACACACAGTAAAGTTAAAGGTCAAGTTTCAGGCGATGAATGGAGAATGGGTTTTTCGAATGCTAGAGAAGTGAATGATCTCGAGGAAAGAGAATTACGGGAAACTATGCACGTAAGGAACCTAGATATTATATGTGTACCTGAAATAAAGAAAAAGGGATGCGAAAGTATAGACATAGAAAATGGGTTATTGAAAGACAGTTTTGAAATATGGTCAGAAGTTGATAGTGAATCACACTATAGTCAAGAAATCGGTTTGATTATGAATAAAAACGCAAGACAGCATCTCAAAGATCGTGATTTTGTATCTCCCAGATTGTTGTGGGCTAGAATGAAGGTAGCAATCAGAAGATTATTTATCTTTACTTTTACTTTACTTTTAGTTTTTCTTCAATGTGATCAAGAATAATTTTTGAAAGAAGAATTTCTATATTTTACTGGATTTAAGGAAAAGACTACAAAAAGATAAGTTTTTATCATAAATTGAAATTAAAGCTTCGTTGATTTTGATTTCAAAAGATATCTCAAACCGATTAACAGTCCAATAAACTCTCAAGTTTTTTCGATTGAGATGTTAATTAGAGTTTATATTTTTTTAAACGTAAAATCATTTCTCAGAAATATTAAAGATCAAAATGTAAATAATTCTTTAATAATTAACTTCAGATTCAATTCTGCTTTTTAATTTATATTGGCATAACATACAAATATTCCCTATCCGTTTTTTTATTAAAATATCCCTGAAGAGGTGTACGCCTAAAAGGCCTCGAAACATGTTGGATCCTGGTAGTATAAAAAAGACGAATAAATAATAAAGAAATGAGAGAGGTGATATCGATGTCTGTTTCTTTTTTTCACCCTCTTTTTTTCAATTCTCATATATCTGTCTCCAATGAGCCGTTTTAGAATGTTATTTGAAAAAATATTTCTCTTATAACTTAAGAACATGCCTATTTTTTAAGCACTATTGTGCAATTTTGTGCATACTTTGATTTATTTAACTTTATGTTTGTTTTAAAAATGTATCTTAAAATATTCAATAAAACGAAACATCAGGCCATAAACCCTGTGTGGTTCTGTAGCCTTCGGTTCTGTTAACCTTCTCAAAAGTTGGATTCTTCGCCAACCAAAAAATAAATGAAACAGTTTTTCTCATTTACTTACAATTCTTTAAAAGTAGCACTTTTTACTGAACATAATATACACGTTGGTATAGTAGCGTGCTTGAAAACTCGAATTGCTTTTATTTCTTTGAATCTTATAAAATATTCGCCATTGAAATAATAAGGCAGGATTCTACCTTCGAACGCGCGAAAGAAATGCTATTTTCGTAAATTTGTTTTTTAAAACATTATTGATGTGGGGTTTATTATGCTTAATAAATATAATCTTAAAATACCTTAACAATTTTTTTACTTTTTTTTATGCGCTCTATATACATTTAAATGGCACTTTCTCGAAACTACGTTTCTTAACGTTTGTTGAAAAAATCTCCGGAACTACTGAATCGATTTGTCTGAAATTTTTACCACATATTCTATACATATACATCAACTCGTGGTAGCAGTTTTATACGAACATTTTTATTTTTACTATTATCTATTCGAAAAAAATAAGCAAAAAAAAAAAGATTTTTAATTTTTTCAATTGCCGATATTTTTTGTTGTTGTATAAATAAAAAAATATGCTACCACCGGTTGAGATATATGCATAGAATACGTGGTAAACATTTCAGACTAATCGATTAGGTAGTTTCGGAGATTCATTTAACAAGCGGTAAAAAACGTAGTTTCGAGAAAGTGCCATTTAAATGTATATAGAGCGCATAAAATAAACTAAAAAAAATTTGTAATGTATTTCAAGAGTATATTTATCTAGCATAATAAGCCCTACATCAATATCTTTCTTCATGTTTGAAAAAAAAAAAAATTCAAAAAAAATTTGTTTTCGCGCGTTTGAAAGTAGAATCTTGCCATAAGCTAGAATTCGGTCTGTCATTTATTTACGTAATTGAAAAAAATAAAATTTTATTTTTGATTAATTGTAAGAAGCTATCGTGTTTTATTATTAATTATCATGAATTTCCTTTTTATTCAATTATATTTATTATTAGATTTATTTAGATTATCATGAATGTATATGAAATTTAATAAACACGTACCTAAATAGCGACATTATATGCTTCAGATATTAATTTTAATATACATTCGTATTTTAAATTTAATACTATTTTTACCAATGTGATATAAGCGATAACTGGACAGACTTTTATACCATATAATGATCTGGCAAATATCTGAGAAATACGTAGTTCTAAAATATACAGTTTGCATTGCTCCACTCTGATTTCGCAACACTTAAAATTGTCTTATCAGATACTGGTTACTATATAAGTGAACATATTCCAAAAATTTTCTGGTCACAGTAAATTCAATTTTTTGAAAACTAATCTTCAGTCCACCATCGCTGGCTTCTTTAGCAAAATGAAGATCACCACTCTACTCTGCATCTGCATAGTTTACCTGAATTTTACAAGTAAGTGTAATATAATATCAATAGTATTAAGAAATATCACATTTACTCCGAATAGGGAAGGACACGCGCAATTATTGAAACATCCTATGTAACTGTTTACGTTTAGTTACCCTTCTACACGGAAAGAAATTTTGTACAGCAGCGGCACTCACACGCACGTCTGCTGCGTTAAACTGTAGGGCTACAATGCGCCCTCTGTTTATGACGACTGCTCTCTCAGTCAGGGAACGTTACGTTCCCTGTGTGGCGCGTATGTTACATCAGATTTTTGAAACAGCAACAGACCTCAAACGTGGTATAGTTATAGTCGCGCTTTCGCATCTGTTCGCATCGTGTTGAAAGACGGACGGGCGGTTTCGTGTATCTCTCCGCGCCTTTACTTTGAAGTTTTATAGAGTAGTTTAAATAACTGCGTAATGTGCAGTAAAATTTACATAAAGGAATAGAAATTGATACGTTCTTCAAAAAATATCAGTATTTTCGGAGCCTCCACGAAATCTTTAGGGATAAGTAATGGACATAACCTACAACATGTATATTATAGATATGTTTGTTTGGATATAATATACTGATGATTATATGGATTTTAAATTCTTATTTCAATATTTTAATTTATAAGTGCATGTTTCATTAAGAGACTGACTGTTAAAGCTTGCAATATTTAAAAATTTAACAAATCTTGTACCAATAAAAAGTTGAACATGAAATTGACAAAACGCTAATGGACAAAATGTTGTTACGGCCACACAATTCAGATTTCAATCCAATTTTTAAAACTGAAAACTTCAGGTCTGAAATTTAACTTTCAATATCTTTGAAATTTAAAAGCAATCAATTTTTTAATACCTACCTGTAAACTAATAACACCATATTGCTTAAAATTATAGTATAAATGCTTTTACGAATATTGGTTTGGTTGAGGCAGTCCATTCTTTTGAGTTAAATACATCACACCTTATTTGTTAAATTATTTAAAACAAATAATATTTGTGGGTCTAAAAAAATTAGAAAAGTCTTTCCTTGTTTCACTATGATATTAAAGTTCATTTTCTAGAATGAGTAAAGAATAGGAGTAATTTAACCTTTTTTTGTTTTCTCAAATTTCGGATATATATAAATAATTAAGTAAATTTGAGAAGCAAAATAAATAATTTTATCAATCTAATTTTAAAAAACATGCATTTTTAAATTACAGCCTCTTTAAATTTACTTGTTTGAAAGTTAAAAGGTTTTTATTTAGATAAATAATGTTAGAAGTTCTTAATTTAATCTTTTCCCTAAAAATTACAGTAAATAAAATTAAATACATGTGTTATAATTTAAAAATTAGCACTCTAATTGAAAATATATGTCTTATACTCATTACTATTAATTATTAATAAGCAAGCAGAGATGAAAAATTTAGATTGGCGCCGATCGGCTATTTTAGTAACATTAGTCGACTGCGTTCTCTACTTAGGGGCAGCAGTGTGCCCTGATAGAAGAGCGCAACGTTGTACTAACTTTATGAGGCCGAAACGTTCCGAAAGTTGGCGTTGCCGTCGCTTTGACATCGTGGTTGCGCTCTTCTACCACTGCGAACGCAGCTACTGTCTAAAATTTCTTTCCGTGTATCTGTGTACGTTCCCAGATGCTAAATTTCCAACTGTTTACTGTGTCAGATTTTCTTTGATATGTTTGTGTTAAGAATGGTATAGTGGTATTTTCTTATGATTGATGAATTCGAATTTGATGTTTAAATTCAACAATTTAAAATAGTGAATCCAATATTTCAGTCAATAATATTTTTTTTTTATATATTTGGATCTAGCTTAGTATCAGGAGGTTTTTAGGGTCGCTCAGTTCAAATTTGATATCCAAATTTGAACATTTTAATGGCGGATCCAATATGGTACCCAAAATTAAATAAAAAATTACATATTCATATGCAAATTGGTATAAGAGAGTACTTGATGTCGCAGAATTCGAATTTGATTTCAAAATTGTTTAATTCAAAATGGCGGATGCAATATTTTGAGAAAAATGTGTCAAGTCGTGGGAACAGTGGAACAGGAGACCCGAAAAGTGCGAAAATTCAAGAAATTATCGCATATGCATAAAACTTCGTGAAAGGGGTTTTTGGGATCGCTCACTTCGCATTTGAAGTAAAAATTGGAAATTTAGGATCCAATATGGTGGCTAATGATTTTGCATATTTGTATGATACTTGGTATTGGTCTTTGTCTAAATCTGATATAGTCTAAAAAAAAGGGATTTAAATAAAATTCTGCAAATCTGCTGTGTTCCTCTTGAGGTTTGCTTTAACAATTTTGATTTTATCAATTTAAAATCAAGTAAATAATTATTTTTGGTTTCATAATGAGTAAATTTGTCTGTTTGAGTCTGGAATTGTAAAGTTTTTGTTGAGTTAAAATTATTTTTCGTTGTCTAAAAGGTTATATGTTATCTTTATAAATTCAAGTATTAATTCTTCGCGAAATTGATATTGTAGTTTTTTGCGATTGTCCCTAGTTTTGTGCCTTGAGTTCCTGTTCTCTCATTGTGTTTTTCGATTCTGATCCTCCTTCATGGTTATCTTTTTTCTGAAACAAATATGAAAAGAAAAGTCGATTGTCCTTTGAGTCATTTTTTTGTTTGTTCCTGGAGTCGATTGTACCTTAAATTTCTTTTTTATTTGACTTCAGAGTCCATTGTCCTTTGAGGCTGTTATTTTTTAAGATCAATTGTTATTGTTTTATTTATTTATGGATTATATTAATTGTAAACACCATTCAAACTATGTAATTTAGTTTATTAACAAAAAGTCAGAGTCGATCTTCTTGTATTACTTGTCTTGTATTATGAGTCAAAATGCTATTATTTTTCAAGTTATTTATTAGAGTCATGTTACAGTGATTGCGTTCAGAGTATTGTTTGTAGTTCTTTTCGAGTTAAATTGTGTCGTTAATGCTGTTTATCTAATGCCATTTTTGCCCTTGGTTATGTCCAAATATTCTGACTTAAACTCGTTTATATTTCTTACGCCTATGTGCCATTCTCTATAATTACGTCTTCTAATTTAAAATAATTTATATTCCATTCATCGATGCTTTTTCCCTTTAGGGGTTTCAATTCGTAAATCGTAGGCGAGATTTTCTTTTTAATAATAAAACGACCTTTATACTGGTCGCATAACTTACCTGCCTTTTTATCCGTTTTGTTTTACAGTTTGTTCACCTTTTTTAGAACCCTCTCACCTATTCTAAATTCTACCGGTCTTCTTCTTAAATTGTAATTGCTGGCTTGTCTATTATTTGACTGGTCTAAATTTGTCTGAACTTCATCTTTAATAATTTGTAGCCTTATCAATCTATCCGTACACTTATCCACGCTTTGGAACTCGATGTCCTTATCGTTTTCTTTATTTTTTCTGACCGACTGAGATGGTTCTAGTTCGCGATCTAAATTTAGGAATGCCGAAGAAAATTGGGTAGACGAATTTTCGCTAGTATTTATTGCAAACTGCAAATCATCTATATGTTTGTCCCAGGTGGAATGATCGTCATCTAGATAGGTTTTAATAATTTGCTTAATTGTCCTATTATAATGCGCGGTTAAGTTGGCTTGTGGGTAATATTTTGGCGTTTTCGTGTGCCTAAGGCCGAATTTTGCCGTTGAGTCTCTTAGCGGTTTATTCACAAATTCCGTGCTATTATCGGTTTGGAGAATCCTAGGTGTTCCCCAGCGCGAAATGACACGTTTGTGGAATTCTGACTCTATTATGATCCCGTTTACTTTTTTAATTGGGATTATTTCGACCCATTTTGTGAATAGGTCTATAAACAGTAAAATATATTGTTTTTTTTTTCTCTTTTTCGAACTTGGTAACGGGCCCATGATGCCGGCTGATACCGTGATCCATGGTTCTTCTAATACCCTTTTCCCAATTAATCCTATCTTACTTTGATTACTTGGCTTTACACTTTGACAGATCTGGCAGTTTTTTACGCAAGTGATCACGTCCGAATATACCCCTGGCCAGAAGTAATGTTCGGAAATTTTCGCGTAAGTTTTCTCTGAGCCTAAATGTCCTGCTTGAGTTTCGTCGTGATTTTCTTGTCAAAAACTTGACGTATCAAGTTTTGGGGTACGACTAATTTTCAAGGGTTCGAGTCTCTTAATAGAGTAGATTTGAGTGGGTCAGTTCTATGTATAAATTCCTGAAAATCATCCAAGAATCTTACGATGAAATTCGGACAAACACCACAAAATGCTCCTATTGCAATTCCTGAAAACAAAATAAAAATTTGTTTCTTTGGACAAAAATAAAAAAGAGGAAAGAAAAATGAGAAAGCAATCAACCAAATCCCCTCTCTTCTCTTTTTTATTTCTTTCGTCTTGTTTATTTTTATTACTTTGAAATCACAATAAATAAGCATGGATAATATTCACCAACGTTTCGGTGCTCACACAGCACCCTTATCAAGGAAAGAAAACTTAGACCATGTGGAAACAGCAACGAAAACACGATGCTACCTCCTGGATACCCGAGAACCAAGTATGGATATAAAGGCGAATCCTGCATACCTGAGAACTAAGTATGGGTCTAAAGGAAAGTCCGTTGTGAACATGATTGAACAGGAAATAAGAGAAAGTCAAGACTCATGAAAATCTATTGCGAAATATAATTAATCATACTAGAATAACTCTTGTTTAATTTATCCAAATCTGTTTCGAAATTAATAGACATCTTATTTTGTTTTTTAATATAAAGCATTTCCATGAATTCTCCCTTTCTCTCATTACTTTCACTATGTAAAATTTCAACATTATCCCAGGCAAACTCATGGTCAATATCAACAAACCCTCTCGTATGGCTAGCAAGAACACTCTTATAACAGCGTCCCAAACGAACATCACTTTTGTATTCCACCACCCTAGTATTGAGAAGTCTGCCAGTCTGTCCCAAATAAGTCATCTTACACAGGTCCAAAAAAAGGAAGATCAAAAGTATTAAAAGAACTGTATTCTCTCAATTCCTTCTGATCATCTGTAGATTAAATGTTACTCTGTTTTTGATTTGTTGAATTCTAATTGTGATATGTTGCTCAATTAACTTTCGTGGGTAATGATTAAGAAAAAGGATATTCCTAACAATATTCAAATTCTCTTTGTGAAATGAAGTGTGGGATAAATCTAGAGGGCTGTCAACCAAGTTTTTGATTATTGCAATTTTGTTTTGAAAAGGATGAGCAGAACAGAAATTCAAAATTCTACCTGAATATGTACTTTTCCTATACCAATTGGTAATAATGTTATCCTCCTGACCTTTGATTACTTCTATGTCCAAAAAACTGATTTTATTATTTTTCTCTATTTCATGGGTAAATTGAATTTTTGGATTAAAACCATTAAAAGCATTAATAACTGGCTGTACCTTTTCTATAGGAACACATAATAAGGTGTCATTAACATAATGAAAGTGAAAGGGCAAAATAGAATCTTGCTTGTAGCTAAAGTCAGGAAAGTCGAAAATAACATTTTTCAACAAAATCGAAAATTTTCAACAAATGCTTTAATTTTCTACCAAATTGTTAAAATATCTTAAACTAAATAATTTAATTTTTAACCAAATGGTGAAAACTTAAACTAGAAAAGGTCAGTTTTGAATTACAAATATAAATTTTTCGCAATAAACAGAATATTTATATTTTATTTAAGGAAGTTTATTTTGAACCGAAAAAAACGAAAATTCAACAAAATTCTTAATACTTTAATCTAAAAGATGAATTTTCAACCAAAAAGATTAATTTTCTACAAGAAAAGACGTATGTCTCGAAAATTATATGAATTTTCAACCAAATGGTTGAATTTTGAACAAATGAAAAAACAATGTTCCACAAATTACATGAATTTTTAACCAAAATGATGAATTTTCAACAAAATACATTAATTGTCCACCAAATAGTCGAACTTATAAATTATATAGGAACAATTTCTAACCAAGAACGGAATAGTTAACTTTTTAGATAGAAAAATTAATGGTTCAACCAAAAAATAAA
Organism: Andricus coriarius; assembly: GCA_932066315.1. Classification (NCBI taxonomy): domain Eukaryota; kingdom Metazoa; phylum Arthropoda; class Insecta; order Hymenoptera; family Cynipidae; genus Andricus; species Andricus coriarius. The sequence goes on from CAKNWT010186847.1 coordinate 12,682, forward strand.
ACGAATTTGGAGTTTAGATTTACAGCCAACAAGACGAAATTCTTACAAAATAATTGCATTTATGAATTTTCAACAAAATGGTTGAATTTTTAAATAGAAAAGATCAATTTTTAATTAAGAATATGAGTTTTCAACAAGAAATGAAATAGTTACCTGGAATTTATCTAGGAAAATTAATTTTCAAACGAAACAAAGTAAATTTAACAAAATAGATAAATGTTTAACCAAAGAGATGACTTTGCAACTAAAATTATGAATTAAAGAAGATGAATTTTCAACAAAGAAGTTGAACATCCAACACAAACGATAATTTTTGTACCCAGAAGATTCATTTTATAAAAAAATAATTGTTACCATTTCAACCAAATTGATGAATTTCCCATTGAAATAGAAATAGAATCTTGCTTCTTGAACGCAAAGACCTCCAAATCTTCCATAACAATTTCTGCTAAAATCGGAGAAATCCATTGAATTTAAAATAAGTTGAGTTCATAATAAAAGCTATCCCTTTAATAAATTCTTTTTGACTTAATGGAGTACGTGTTTTTATATTGTCCCATCTATTTAAAATTGCCTGTTCAACCAATTCAAATGTTATATTTGGAAACATTGCAACAACATCCAAAGAAATTATTACATGGTCATCTGGATCAGCTTTTTAATAATAATTTTTTTGAATTCCCAGCTATTTTCAATATCGAATCTTGAAGTTTTAATGGAGTCTTTGGGTATCAAATTAAAGTTTTGTTCTACAAATTTGGTGGGAGTGTTAATAGTTAAAATAACTATTCTCAAAGGATAGCCTTCTTTATGAATCTTTCTCAAACCATAACATCTTGCAAGAACTGTGTTGCCATAACACCTCCAGAAATTTTACGATCAGTGCTACTAATGTGCAAACATTTCTTATCAACAAAGCTCTTTGACAAGTGCAAAACCTTGTTCCGGAAATCTTGTTGATCTAATATTGGAATTTTGTGTATACTTGATTCAACATCTTTGACTATTTCCATCATTTGTTTCGATTTACTTTTTATCACATGGTTACTAAAACCTTTACCTAATCTGAGAATATCTGTAACTGAATCAGGAATTTGAATATCTGCCAAATTTACAAACCAAGGATCCCTATCTTCTTCTTC
>CAKNWT010186881.1:0-11527 GCA_932066315.1 Andricus coriarius
AACATTTGTTTCGCTTATATATTAACTATTATATTTTTCTTTGATAATTAATCTTTTTTGATTGAAAATTCAACAAGTCAGTTGAAAGTTATACTATTTTGTTTGAAATTCCATTTTTTCATTTAAAATTAGTTTGTTAACTGAATTAATTAACGATTTCTTTTTTTCAACTACTTGGATAAAAGTTGATATATGTTAATAAAAATTAATTTTTTTTTGTATGAAGGTTCATCTCATTGGTTGTAAATTCACCTTTTTGCTAACATTTTTTTGTTTAAACATTAATTTCAAAAAAAGGTTACTATTCCATTTTTGGTTGAAATATGATCTTTTTTAATTTGATTTTTTTTTTATAATTTACCTTTATGGTTAAAAATTAAGCTTTTTGGTTGAAATTTCCTTTTTTTGGTTAAAAAAGCAATTGTTTGGTTGAAATTCATTTTTTTTTTTGAAAATTAATTATTTGACTGAAAATTTAATTAATTTATTTTGTCAAAAAAAAAACATCATTTTTATGCAAAAATGTAACTGGTTTATTGAAAATTCGTCTTTTTGTATTCATATCTTTGGTTTAAAATTAAAATTTTTTTAATTCGTTTTGTTTGTTTAAAAATTAACTTTTCACCTGAAAATGTTACTATTTCATTTTTGGTTGAAAATGAATCTTTTTAATTTGAAAATTTATGTTTTTTTTGTTGAAAATTAACTTTATGGTTAAAAAATAACCTTTTTGGTTGAAATTTCCTTTTTTTTTGGTTAAAAATGCAATTATTTGGTTGAAATTAAATTTTATTTAGATTGAAAATTAATTTTTTCACTCAAAATTTAATTATTTATTTTGTTTGAAAAAATTGTCATTTCTATTAAAAAATGTAACTGCTTTATTGAAAATTCGTCTTTTTTAATTCATATCTTTGGTTTGAAATTTAAGTTTTTCTAATTCGTTTTTTTTTTTTAATTAATTTTTTTTACCTTAAAATGTTACTTTTTTTGTTAATTTTATTTCATTTTTGGTTGAAAATGAATCTTTTTAATTTGAAAATTTATGTTTTTTTGTTGATAATTTACCTTTATGGTTAATAATGAACCTTTTTGGTTGAAATTTCCTTTTTTTTTTGTTAAAAATGCAATTGTTTGGTTGAAATTAAATTTTATTTGTATTCAAAATTAATTTTTTCACTAAAAATTTAATTATTTATTTTGTTTCAAAAAATCATCATTTCTATTAAAAAATGTAACTGCTTTATTGAAAATTCGTCTTTTTGAATTCATATCTTTGGTTTGAAATTCAAGTTTTTTGAATTCGTTTTGTTTGTTTAAAAATTAATTTTTCACCGGAGAATTTTACTATTCCATTTTTGGTTGAAAACGAATCTTTTTAATTTGAAAATTTATGTTTTTTTTTTTGAAAATTTACCTTTATGGTTAAAAACTAACATTTTTGGTTGAAATTTCCTTTTTTTTTGGTTAGAAATGCTATTGTTTGGTTAAAATTGAATTTTTTTTGTATGGAAAATTAATGTTTTCACTAAAAATTAAATTAACTATTTTGTTAAAAAAATCATCATTTTTATTAAAAAATGTAAGTGCTTTATTGAAAATTCGTCTTTCTGTGTTCATATCTTTGGATTAAAATTTACCTTTTTTTAATTCATTTTGTTTTTTTGAAAATTAATTTTTTTACCTGAAAATGTTACTATTCCATTTTTGGTTAAAAATAAATCTTTTTAATTTGAAAATTTATGTATTTTTTTGAAAATTTACCTTTATGGTTAAAAGTTGAGATTTTTGGTTGAAATTTCCTTTTTTTTTGTTAAAAATGCAATTTTTTTGTAGGAATTAAATTTTTTTGTTGGTTGCATTTTTTTTAATTGAAAATTTAATTAACTATTTTGTTGAAAAAATCATAATTTTTATTCAAACATGTAACTGCTTTATTCAAAATTTGTCTTTTTTATTCATATCTTTGTTTGAAAATTTAACTTTTTTTAATTCGTTTTGCTTGTTTGAAAATTATTTTTTCTTCAATGAAAATATAACTATTCCATTTTTGGTTAAAAATTGATTTTTGGAAATTGAAAGTGTACGCATTTTATCTGAGAATTCGTCTTTATGGTTAAATATTAATCATTTTGGTTAAAATTTCATCTTTTTGGTTAAACATGAAATTGTTTGGTCATAAATTAATTATTTTTTTGTGACCAAAATTAATTAACTATTTGGTTGTAAATACAAATTTTCGGTTGATAATTAATTTGTTTTGTAAAAATTCAACTATCTCGTGGAAAATTCATCTTTGTAGGTCGAGAATTCAAATACGTGGTTAAAAATTCACCTATTTTGTTGAAAAATCATCATTTTTGTTCAAAAATTCAGCGGTTGTGTTAAAAAAAATAGTCTTTTTGTATTGGAAATGAATATTTTTTGGCTGAAAATGCAATATATTTATACTTGAAATCTTAAGCGTTTCATATTAAATTCAATATAGTACGTATACAAAAAGCACTTATTTCCCTATCTTCGTAAAGAATCACTCTATTTCCCCTATTTTAAGAGCAGTTTTCTTTTAGATGTTTATCAAATGAAATCCCCCGGAAAATTTAACACCTAAAAAAGGGGGGGGGGGTTATTTTTGACTTCATATTATGCACAGAATATCAGCAACCGAATTTAACATCTTTCAAGTATGTAAATCCATGATATTTCCAGCCAACTCTAGGCAAACTATGAATCGAATATGATGTGCCATTTTTCAAACGGGTTTCACTAATGAGAATGGAAAGTCAGTCAGAAGAATAAATTACCCTGAAGTTGATAAATGGAAAATCGTTATTCCTTCCGGAGAACAGTGTTTGCTTAGACATTCGTTTCTTTCTATACATATATGTGTATAAATCCAGCTTTTGCTACTCAAGTTTCAGAATTTTTATATCTTTCTTATTATCACTTCTTTCGAAAACTCAGTCAAGAAATTGTTGTGAACTTTCTTCGAGAAAGTTAAGAGATATTATTTTTTGTTTATGAGATACTTCGTAAATGGAAAGCTGATCGTTCATGACTATGATTCCTCTCTAACCTTGTCTTTTCATGCCAGGTTTTTAAACCGGAATCGGAAGAAAATAGTTAAACAATTTGTATTTTTATGAGTTTTTAATTAATTTTTACTTTTGAATTTCATTCTTATCCTACGTTCTGTTTTTTAAAAATATTTTTTTATTATGTAAAGCATTTTGAACCTTGTAATGAAAGTCATGAAAGTATTTTTTTCATAACATATTTTTATGAGTGAATAAAAAAAATATACTCGTAAAAGATAAAGCTCTTCACACAGTTCTAGGGTGAGGGAAATATTTCTATGAAAAATTGATCCTGGAAACTGATATTTTTACTGGAATAATATTATGAATAGATCAGTTAAATTCGAGGATTATTCCTGTGACGAGTTCTTGGGATAAGTTGAAGAAGTAATTCGAATTTTTAATACAGAGTCGTATTTTTGGTTTAGGAAAGTCCTTCTGAAATTATTGCTAACAATTCCTCTAGGCTAAGTAAATAGAGTTTAATTTCATGGTCGAAATATTAATATTGAACATTTTTATTGGACGAGACACCAAAGTATAGAATCTATTATTTTAAAAACGAATTTCGATTAAAATTGAGAAAAGCTATCAAGTTTAGATTGCTTCAAACTTTCGAATCTTTGTTAGTTTTCGATTTGTCGTTCCGATTTGCATAAAGAAGATTAAAAATTTGATCTCTCGTCTGGTAAATAGATAAAATTGAGAATTTAAGAAAAGGTGGCAAATCATGAATGATAATGGCTAATTAAAAAGCCAGTAGAAAAAATTAAATAAAGGGTGGGTCAAAAAAAAATGAAAATCAAAAACAGCCTAATACTGCGATTATGCGGGTCAAAAATATGTTTAAAAATTCGCAGAAAAAACTAAAAACAATTTTAAAAGCTTTGCAAGCTATCCTAAAAATTGTTGAGCACGTAGATTCTTAATCGCTCTCAAAGTCGACAAAAAAATTTAGGGAAAATTCGATCAAAATCTATCAATGTGTAGAGCTCAAATGAAATTTTGTAGGTACATTTGATCCGAATCCTAACAAATTCTCTCAGAATATTTGATAGACCCTTCTATCAAACTCGATCCACCTAGAAATTCTATACTTTTCTATCATCATATTTTCATTATGATTCTATCAAATCTTATTCAGAATGAGCTTGTGTCATATCCTATCTTCCACAATGTCGGAAATTTCTATAAAATCTTATCCAGCGAAAAATATTATACTTTTCTGTGCAGAGATTCTCATTAAAATGCTATAAAATCTTATTGCGGCACAGAACTTGTGTCAAATCTTATTTTCCAAAACCTTTTAAGATTTTATCCAACTCCATGTGTCGAGAAACCTTATACTGTCATATGTATCAAAAAAATTTCATTGCATAAGATTTGATAGAGTTTCAATAACAGTATCTTGGTAGATGTAAATAAGATTTGATAGAGTTTCAATAAAAGACTATTGATATAAAAAGTATAAGATTTCAGAACCAATAAAATTTGATAGAAATTTGCGATATTTAGAAAGTTAGGATTAGATTTGATAGAGTTCAAATGGGAAATAAAAACATCCAAGATTTTCGGAAAATAGGATCTTTTATTGAAAAATTTAGTTACTTGCAATCTTGAAGACCTACACCTACAGGTTCTGAATTTCCTACATTTACAGTAAAATATGTCTATGTTGGCCAGTCGCGGTTCCATCAAAATGTGGCCAACTTATAGTAATAATTTTTCGAAACTCCTGTTTTTTTTATAATACATACTATTACGCACCTATGAATGAAATAAGTAGCAAAATACGTTATTTTAAGAAGATCGAACTTTTCGAAACTTCACAGAAAAACAGTGGGATAATTTTTGTTGCAGCTTATTTGTTATGTTCTTGAAATAAGATTTCTTTCCCCTAAAATAAGAATACTTCAAGTGTGAAACTACGACGTGATCATAGATGCATTCTCATTCTCCGTTGTCTTATTTTCGTTGAAACTCAAAAGAACTGTCTTGAAGAGTAAAAAAAATTATAAATTCTGAAAATCCTGTTTTTGAAGTTAGGGTATGTATTAGATGATAAGATGTTGTCGCATTTTTTTACGATAACGAGCTTTAACAGCTCGTATTATCCCTTGATCCAGGGGTTCAACTTCCAATGTTAGATTAGGTGGAAGGAATTTCACTGTTACATAGCTCAATATTTTTGTACAATTGTCAATAAAGTATTGCGAATTCATCAGCGTTAAATTGATCTTCAGGAGCGTATTCCTTCAACATATTCCGCAATTTCGACTTCCATTCTGCTGCTACTTTTGAATCCGCTGCTGCTGATTCACTATAGAGAATCCGAAAATTAATGTGGTATCATCTTTGGAAAGGTTCCAACCAACCGCTACTGGCTTGCACTTTTTCTAAACCAAGCAATAGTTGACTTCGCTACAAAAAAAGGTTTAGCGATTTTCCGCTGACTATCACCTTTATCGAGTAAGTCCAAAACTTTTGATTTTATTTTAATAGTCAACTCGATAATATTCTTTCGTTTTGTTCCCATTATGCAATCGTTGACGTTTCGTTTCAAACAATGTTCCTATCGTCCTAAGAAGAACGGTGTTATAGAAAGAAGATGCTACTATACGCTAGAATGAAATATTTCTACGTCCAGTCGGTGACTAGAGATCAAATGAATTGAATCTTCACAGTTCACTATTTTATGTTATCCCACATTGACTTATCATTGGTCGGCCATAACGGAGTGGGGGATTACTTGCTGGTACTGCTCGTTGATGTTTGAGTGAGGCTTCTGCTGGCTAAGTAGCTTACTAACAAGACTCGTAAGTCTGTGTGAAATAAGATAAAAGAGACTACTGTAGATGTAGAGGTTGAAGTCATTTGATGTCTAATTTTCGAACGACATCTGTGTGAAAATTCTGAATTTCAGTGGCCAATTTCGGTAGGATGGAATATGTGAAAATCTTGTGAAAATGCGGCCAAGATACAAGATAGGCAGGTGGCCAACTTATCGAAGAAAGATCCTATTAAAGTCAATGAAAGTTTACCGGTTCTGCAAAAACCAGTCCAATTTAGACAGGTGGCAACTGTTTAGTCCCAGGTTTTCAATCTGTTTTGTGAAAATGGCCGGCCATGTCGGTAAGGTCCCCATTACGAAGGTCAGTGCATAAAATGGATATTAAAATCTACAAAGGAAAACTTTCTTTATTTTTACGCTAAAAATGTTGAAGGTCAACAGCGGCTCCCTACAGGCCAACAAAATAAACAAGTATATTCTATATGAAATAGAAATCTAGCCGAAACTGGTTCAAGTCCATAGATCTCATAAGAAAGATAAGGTCCTTCAGGACCTTTAGCTAGATTGTTTTCTGATGAAAGCTGTTGTGCTTATATTAATCAAAGAAAATATTGTATATTGTCACAATAAAAAAGAGTAGGGTTTCTTTCAAGAGTTTTAAAGTAATACAGATATAGGCTGAGGGGTGCACAGTATAAATATACTAAACCTTGTTTGAACCTGGTCATAAATCAGATGAGGTCCTTTAGGACCTTCAGCTAGCTAGTTTGCTAGTAAAGACAGCTGTGCTTATATCAAACAGAGAAAATGGTGTTTATTGCCGCAGTTTAAGAGAGAGTAGTGTCTATTTCGATAGCCTAAAAGTAATTGAGTATAAGCTGAGGGGTACATATTAGAAAAATACTAAACCTTGTTTAAAACTGGTCATAAATTTTATAAGGTCCTTCACGACCTTTGGCTTAATAGTTTGCTGGCAAAAACGACTGTGCTAATATCAAACAGATAAAATGGTTCCTTTAGTTGCTGTCTGAGAGAGAGTAGTGTCTATTTCGATAGCCTAAAAGTAATGTAAGTATAAGCTGAGGGGTACGTACTGGAGAAATACTAAATCTTCTTTGAAACTGGTCATAAATCTGATAAGGTCCTTCAGGAACATGTAGCTAGCTAGTTTGCTGGTAAAAACAGCTGTGATCATGTCAAACAGAGAAACTGTGTCTATTGCCGCAGTAGTCTAAACCAGTAGTGTCTATTTTTAAAGCTTTAAAGTAATACAGATATAAGCTGAGGGGTAAATACTAGAAAAATACCAAACCTTGTTCGAAACAAGTCCTAAATCAGAGAAGGTCCTTCAGGACCTTCAGCTAGTTAGTTTGCTAGTAAAAACAGCTGTGCTTATATCAAACACAGAACATGGTGTCCATTGCCGCAGTTTAGGAGAGAGTAGTGTCTATTTTGATAGCCTAAAAGTAGTGTAAGTATAAGCTGAGGGGTACATACTAGAAAAATACTAAACCTTGTTTGAATCTGAATGTAAATAAGTTTTCGGTGTCAAAGGTCTAACTAATATAAAACATGTAGAATTAGTTACAAAGTGGCTACGTTTCGAACTCAGTGTGGTCCCTTTTCAAGCCTGTAGCAAAAAATAATTTATTGTAAAATTATTTTTAAAAGTTCACATTAGTCATATAAATAACAAATAGTGTTTTCAAAAAATAGAAATAGCATAAAAACATTTGAAAGTATATGTAAAAAGTGACTAAATAAATCATCACGATCGTCTTGAAATATAACATGTAAACGAAAATAATATTTTTAAACAAAATTATTACCTAAACATCATATGGAAAATGGCGATCGAAAGACAAAATATCTTTGTGTATCAAATTTTTAATATAACTTCCTCCATCAGAACAATGTGATTCATTCTCAAAATAGAGAACTATTTGTAAACAATAAACTGGAGATAGAAATTTTTATGAATCAATGTCATTAAAATAGACATTGATATCACTGTAAAAATAAAGAAAAAAAAAGATGTAGGAAAAGAGAACAAAAAACATAATTAAAGGTTATGGTATCGAAACGGATAGTAATTAAGGTTGAGCAAACAAAAAACTTACCAAAGATTAATATAAGAACAACATTATGGTGATTTTGGAGTGAACCAAAAGGTTCACATAAATTTAGGTTTCACATTTTAGCGAAGTTTGTAGAAAGAATTATTACGAGAAGCAAACAGTGTTTACAAAATAGAGTCTTTTAACTGTCAAATTTCAAGAAGTGTTTACAAAGACATTTTTAAAGGGTCAGGTAAGTACGTTCATAAAGCCAATGAATATGGAACATAGAAGAATTAGACGTCAAATTTAAAATAAATAACAAGTTATAAAAATGTAATAGTGAAATAAAGTTAGTTTTTACATAATAGACTAAAGAAATCCGGTAGTTTGGAGTTGTCATATCTAAGATTAACAAATTTTCTTTTCTTATTGATGTAACAAGATTCAATAGTACGGCGTTTGTACACATTTTTTTTCCAAAGCTAACATTTTTGGATGTTGAAAATCAAAGTCATGACCTGTTTCAATTCTGTGTCTTTCAATTGCCGTGATTGTCTACTAGTGTGCCCAATATAATAACAGTCACATTATAAACAGTAAACAATATTTCTTTTGTGGAAAATATCTAATTTACCCTGAGGGGATGGAAAAACGTTAAAATAAGATTTAGTACGTCCGAGAATGACCATAATATTTTTCTGTCTTAAAATATTAGCTATTTTGTCCGTGATACCAGATATATATGGAATAACCGTAAAGGTTTTGTAAAGTGGTGAGTCAATTTTGTTACCTGAATTATAAATGTTGTCAATTCTAATTTCAATTAATGTATTAATTAAGTTAAGTGGGTAGCCATTATAAATTAAAGTTTGTCGTAATAGTTGGATGTTTTGTTTCCTAAATTGTAGAGAAGATAATTTAATAGCCCTATAAATAAGGCCAAAAATCATCTCTTTTTTTTGAGACCAAGGATGTTGTGATATAAAATGTAAGTATCTACCAGACCAAGTTTCTTTGTGATACCAGTTTGTTAAAAGAGTGCCATTGTTAGTCCTTGTAATTGAGATGTCTGAAAAATTTAGTGTGAAGTTAACTTCTTTTCAAACGTAAATTTAAGATTAGAAACGTAGCTATTGAAAATCTCTAGAACTTCTTGTAGTTTATGTTTAGGAATGATCATGAAAATATCATCCACATACCTTTTGTAAAAAGGTATGTCAACATCAGCAATTGCCGGTGATAAAGAAGAACCCATAGCTAATCCGTCTATTTGTTTGTTATTTTTATTATTAAATTTAAAAAAAGTTTATCAAAGACACAATTCTATTGCATTCAAAACTTCATCTCTGGGAATTGGAGTGTTAGAAGCAATCACGTCCCATTTAGTTTTAATACTTTCTGAAGCTAAATTAATAGGGATATTAGGAAATAAGTTAACAACATCCAAGGAAACCAGAATGTGATGTTTTGGCATTTTAAAGTTTTCAAGAGAATTGACAAAATCCCAGCTGTCTTTAACATAATACTGTGATTTACCTGTTATTAATCGTAAATGATGTGAAAGAAATTTGGCTTATTTGTCAGTGGGACTGTTTATGGCAAAAAATATTAACCTTAAAGAGTTTTCCTCTTTGTGTATTTTGGGAAGACCATATGCTCTAGGGATTAAGGTAGAATTTGCTTTGAACCCTTTAGCTTCAATTGATGATATATAAGCATTATGGTCCCATCTACTGATGATAATCTTATTAGATTTTTCTGTAGTGGATGTATATTCAAATTTAATTTCTTTGAATTTAGCTTTGATAATTACTTGGACCTTTGACACCGAAAACTTATTTAAATTCATACAATAAGAGGTCGAAACTGATAAGAAATGTTTTTCTTGTTTGAATCTAGTCTGAAAACGGTATTCAGTTTGTTTTTCTTTTCAAGAAGGATATCAGGTACAATGACTACAACCCTAAAATCAGTAATTTTGTACAAAAGAGGGCGCTACCTATTTCGAAGACAGCTTGGGGATTTCCAATGTCCCGATTTGGGACAGCTTGGAGATTTGTCTGTATAATGATATGATTAAATCCTTTCAGTGTCACAATAAGCAGAGCGGAGTCTGGAGTCTGAATCTTCTTGGCGCATGTGCGCGTTTACTTTGCTTATGTATGTGACGTCACTCGATTCTCGGTGTGACGCCCTTTATGTGGGTTATAAGTTATGACGCAGGTGGTAACCCTGCAAAGTTAACCCCTGCATTCATATTCCACTGGATCTCTATGAGAGTGTACACTGTACACTGTACAATACAGGTGTGTGAAAACCTCGTAATAAGAGGTGAATCGAGGTGAATAGGGAAAAGAGGGAGGATACAAAGAGGGGGATGAAAGATATTGTTGGAAAATATATGAATTCGACCGATGCGATGCACGGAGGATATTGCATTCACGTGTTAAAAGATTTCTATAGAAGATCAATCTTTTCGAATAATGAGTTATGATTTCTCATAACGTTTCGTCTCTTTTTAGACTCTTCAATTCCACCAGTAAAAAAAGTTACGAGCTTATTCTTGGTTTATAATTCAGGAAAGGATTCATGGGGGGAAACCTTTCTACAGTGGATAGCAAAAATTGATAAACTGCAGTAAACACAGTTGGTATGAGATAAATTTAAGAGCTAATTAACTGGGAAAACCGGATTTAAGTAGGAATAAAATTTAAAGTTTTAGAGAATATGATATTTTTTATTAATCGTGATAACAAGAAAAATTAATTTTTTATTAGAGTTTACAGTTGAAGACGTCATCTTGACAGAAAAGTTCAGAAAATGTTACAGAAAATATCCGTGAATTTATAAAACATTCTAAAATTTCTCTAAACTGTGCAGAAAATGCTGTAATCTTTACAGAAAAGCTATGCTGTGCCTATTTTAACTGAAAATCCTGTAAGTTTAACAGATTTTTTTTCTGTGGCTTATATTTTTCTTTAAAAGTTGTAGTTGGTACAGGTAACAAGAAAATTACGGATACCAACAATAAGATTTCTGAGAAAATTTGTAATGAATTAGGTTTTATTTTAAAGGACTAATTTTAAGTTTTGGTGATTTCAAAATATTTTGAAAACGAATGTGGAAGATTTTAAAGCAAAAATTTTCATTTTCGCAAGTTCATAAAAGTGCGAGTAACTTAAATAGATATTTAAAAATTTTTTAAACATTCAAGAATAATTGCAAACTTGAAATTATTATTAACAATCATTATTATTATTCATTATCAAAAATTACTATGATTGAAAATCTAAAAAGAAGTCGTTTTTTGATGATTTTCAACAAAAAGCTTAACAGTTTTTTAAGAACTTTGAAAGGTTACTGAGGAAACAAAATTTTTTCCCAAGATTCTTGCGACTATTTAAAATGGTTCCTTTTTTAAAATTAATTTTCGGAAAACTTTTTAAAACATTTTAAAATATTTTTAAACATTTCCAAAATCTTTCAAATGAATCTTTTCAAAAAAATTCAAAATTTGAAAATATTTAAAAAAATGTATAATAATGTATAAATGATTTACCATTTTGAAAAATTAATTTTTAAAGAAAATTTAAAACAAT
>CAKNWT010186897.1:0-12202 GCA_932066315.1 Andricus coriarius
TTTTTTGGTAGGAGTATAGTGCGTCCTAACACCAGTCACTGCGGAATGGGCGTCTCCGACTTTAAATATAAAGTGAATATGAGGGCCAAATGTCGGTGTGTGGAAGTAAGCTTCTTCCACCAGAACTTCTTGATACAATCTGGTCCAGCACCGAGAAAGTTTTTCGTGCCTCGAAGTGATTTTTTCATTTCTTCGGCAGTGATTGATGGACATTCCTCCTCAGATTTTACAAGGTTGTCGCAAAATTTCTTGAAGCGGATGATATTGTCAGTATCTTCTTTCAACTTTAGTGTTTTCGGTATCTTGTATACCTCTCTCCAAAAAGTCGCTACCTCGTTGGGCTTGGGTGGATTTTTGACAGAAACAGGGTGATCACTGAACAGGCGAGATGGGTCAGCGAGAAACTGTTGATTCTCGCTGATCCATCTCTCCCTCTTCCGTATTCTTCTCCTTGCGCCAGATAACAGCCGTATTTTGTCAACAATATGCTGCTTGATTATCAGCAGCTTTGACTTGTTGAGTGTGTGATTCAAGATCCTTAGTTCTTGGGCGAACTTCCGAACCCTTTCCGTGAACGGTCTACCAGATGTTATGTAGTCAATCATACATTGAACACGGGACGCATTCTGTCTTGCCCATCCAATCTTCTTGTTCAGTTGATGTAAGCGTCTTTTGGTCTTTTGATCCATCGTAGGTTTGAGCCTTCGATTTGAATCAGCCAAAGCTCTCGCAGCAGCATAAACTGAGCAATTGATGGTCCAGAGGTCGGATTCTTGCGAGATTTCTCCATGAAGCAAGGGATCCATTTTAGCCAGATCTTGGGGCTTAGGAGGAACTTGCATGTGAATGTTCCTTTTTGTCCTGAAATAGTGATCATCTTTCAGAAGGTGCCTGCTTTCCGCGGTTGGTCTTAATGTCGCTTCCTCATCTTCGGCTGCAGCTTGAGAAAGCAGCAGTTGGGGAAGCGCTCCGCATACATATCCATTTTTCCAGAGGTAGGCACGTTGATTTCGCAATAATTGAATCGAAACGTGCTGAAGCTCTGGGTGTTTTTGGCATCACAGAGTATGCATACGCGCCATAAAGCCTCGGTTAACAGGGATAATGCTGGCATCGTAGTAGTCTAGCAAGTCATCCTTGAGTTGATTCGTCCACTCAATGTGGGCGTTTTGCTGGTTTGTCGTCGTGTTTTCATCTAAATTACTTTCAGCACCCCGAAGTCTAAAATGATCAGCATTGTTTGCGGACCCATTCTCGGGTGCTCTGCGCGTTCGATCGTTTTGAACCGTATCTACAACTTTTTGGTGTTTTGGTGGTGTCATTGTTGTTCCCGCGAACAGCTAGGGAAAGGGTTTGTTCATCCTTGTAGAGCCCTGCCTGCAAGGATAAGGCTCCATACTCTGAGAGGTCGCCCGGTATCTCAGAGTCACCGTTTAAGACACCTCACCAAGGTGCCGTTCAGCTTTCGGCACGGTTGTTACGCTTCCGCTTAGTGGTTATTCCTTCGGGACCATCCCTGTACAATTGACCGCGACTACTTATTAATTATTGTAACCATATTCAGCAGGAACCCTTGGTACAGGGACCCTCTATCCGCAACCCTAGGACGTGTTCGGTGGCTTTGTTTTTGATATTTCGATGTTTCGATTCCTTTGAAATAGAACTGAAGGGCCTATGACAAAACCACCGAACGCGTCCTCGAGTTGTCGATAGAGGGTCAATTGTCGAGGGATGGTCCCGAAGAAATAACCCCTAAGGGGAGGCGTAACAACCGTACCGAAAGCTCAACGGCACCTGGGTGAGGTGTCTTAAACGGTGACTCTGGGATACCGGGCGACCTCTCAGAGTATGCAGCCTTATCCTTGCACGCGGGGCTCTGCAAGGATGAACGAACCGTTTCCCTAGATTCTTCCGGGAACAACAATGACATTTGTGGAACTACTTCCGTGTCGGTTTGGCGGTGTTCGGAACTAATTCTGAGCCGCCAGCTTAGACTTGGTAATTTATTCAGAATGCAGATGTTTAAGAGTGTGTCGTCCGAATTTGATAGCTAAATACTTCTTTTTTTATTAAATTTCCAAGAATTTTGTACATAATTTTGAACTTTTTATTTATTCTGAGCCTAATTTCTTAAATTATAAACCCGCTAAATTAAAAATACACTGGAACTTGGGACGAAGAACGGTTTTGGGCATTCCTTGCCTTGGCCTTGACTCTCAACCCAGTCCGCCCAAATGTAAACAGTCAGGGCCGTGTAAACCATCTCCATTTGGAATACATAATATTACGCAATATACGCGCGCGAGTATCCGCGCACTGCCCCCTTTGCCGATACGCTGCTGGTGTTTCACGCATGGTTGAGCAACCCTTTATCGACCCTGCATGCTCCTCTAACACGCCGAACCCGCCGCGCCGCGGCAACAATTCTCGGAACGGCTTGAATCCGGCCTGCTTTAATCCAAGTTTCAGTGTATTTTCAAAATCCGGTCATTAAATGAGTTTTTTTTACATTCCTGTCATTTTACAAAAAGAAAGTTTTCCTTTTTTGCTGTGTACTCCTACCTATGACATCATAGTGGTTTCAGTGTCAACGTCCAAGACCAGTTTCTTCAATCGCTTTTAAATACCGGCTGTTTAAAATTCGCTCATTCCTTACAACTTTATATAACTGATAACAAAAGTACGCATTCGACGTTGACTGTATCTATCGTACTATCTAATAGATTATAAACATGTGGGTCTTCGAGTGAAAATTGCATCGTGAATTTTATTCTCTACTTGAAAATTTCACAGACAAGATGTTCCACATTCTTTTCGCAACTACCCTCTTCTCTTTAGCCGCGGGTGCGAAGAATCCACAATTTAGATTATGCTGCAAGTACAAAAACATTAGTTTAGAATAATTTTATTTTCTATTTACTTTACTTTCGATAATATTGCCTGAAAAATGCAAACATGTGGTATAATAAAGTAATTAAAATATTTAATATGATTTTTATAAGCGAGCAGCAATTTTTTGTACGTCTCTTTTAAAAATATTAGCTGTATTTATTATATATGTTCAAAGAATTTATGGATAAGGGGATGATTCTCTTTTTTACTTTCATTACATTGAAATTATTTCATAACCTTTTGAAAATTGATGAATAATGTAGGTACTTTAAAAAAATCTACATACTTGCTGTAAAATATGGAGAGATGCTGGATCGCAAGTTTCTTAGATTCGGGAATGATGAATCATAAATTTTTGATGATTAGGAAAATGAATGATATTTGTTTAATTGCCAAGCGACACGTCCAGACTTTAAATAAGAATCAATGATTAAATAAGGAAATACTAATTAAATAAAGTCTGGACGTGTTGATTGGGAATTAGAAAAATATTCTTTTTTCTAATCCTCAAAAATTTGTCATAAATACTTTCTGAACAAATAGACATAAAACACTTAGCTTTTTTCTGTTGGTAGCCTCTAATAGCCGTTGTGCAAATTAATTTTTTTTTTAAATATGGTATGGTAATGTCATATGATATTACCATCATGATAAAAAATTTAATGAAAAATTGTTAACTCATTCTTAAGGAAAGTATTTTTTTTTCTTACTGTTTTCACATTTTTCTATAATAAGTAACATTTTTAATTTACTCGTTGTATTTTGTAACTGAAACATCGCATGTCAAATTATTATATGGAAAAAAATTTTATTTACCTTGAATATAGGTTTCAAAATATTTATTGAATGATACATGTACAATGATGGAAATGTAGAAAGAGATAATTATATACGTATAACATTTTAATGCATCCATTTTCAAGAGACTAAGAGAATAAGAATAACAAAAAAATTAATAAAGTACACAAAAATCTAAATTATATATGCTCACAATTTTGTTGGAAAATTTTTTTGCCTAAGAAGGTACAACTTAGGCTGGTTAGCGTGTTCAGATTTAAAAATAATTTTTTTTGCCTTATAAAATCAATCACCCTAAAATATGTATGTAACAAGAAAAAGTATCATCATTTACGGGTTTGCTAACCAAATCCTTTGAATGAAAATATCTTTTAATGTTTCACTTTGAAAAATCTACTTTTGGTTGCAAACCAAACTGGATAATATAGATATAAAGTATATTTGAAGGCTGTCGACGAACAATTACCTCAGTGTAAAAACTGCAATTATTAAGGACAGATAAAAACACTCAAAAATCCCTAGCGTTTTGAGTTTCAGTGCAGAATTTTCATAGTTGAAATCATAATAAAGAATTGCATGATAAAATATAAAAAAAAAACATTTCTTAAGAAGGAAAATACTGAAGGTTTTCTGTTCGATTTTTACTTTTCTCCTATGAAATAATATTCATTATGATAATATGTGATAAAAGATATGCATTTTTGAAGTTTATTAGCAAATTTGCATTATGTAGACAGATTTATATTTATTTTCCGGTTAAGGCAAACTAATTTACAGCCGTTTTAATTGTAGAATTATCTGAATATTTTTGAAACAACCAATATTTAAATTTTATAACTTTAAAAATTCTCAGTTTTTTGATTAATAAATGTGGTAACTAAAGCTAATACACATACGTGACTATAGTTAGATTGTTATACAAAACTAGTGATAAAAATTTCTATCATTTCTCTCTATCTTCCTAACTTGTTCCGGCTATCGTCAATTTTTAGAATGCATAATTTTTAATTTTTGATTTTTAGTTTATTGAATAACAAATGTAATAACCGAAAATAATGAGAAAAGCTCAGTTTTCGAAAAAATTAAAGAAAAAAGAATTTGTCAATTATTTCTTGTAAATTAAAGTTTAATCGCCTGTCAAAGAATACTTAGGGAATAATTTCCACACAATAACTTTCAATTTTGACCCTCTAAGCATTTTAAACTAATTTTTAATTTTTTAATGAATAATTATTTGTTTTACCAATTTTTTCCCTGTATAACGTAGAAAGGTAGGGCAAGGAGGGGCAGCGCCGACCAGTTAACAGTCAATGATATTTTTGAAGTTAATAAGATGTAGAATTGATCGATTTTTTTTTTCATTTCGAGTCCTACATTATTGTATATCATATTTCTATAAGTAATTATTACATGAATAAAACAATGATTTAATAATTTAATTATTTTCAGCAAGCTGTATTTCGTCGGCTTTGCCCCACACCGGAAGGCAAAGCCGACCGCAGCTTTTTATAAAAATCAAAACATTTGAAGATGGGAAAACATAATGGTTCGCGTCTGTGGTATTTTATGTACTGGAAAAATTACCTTTAAACATATCCAGCAAGAAGAATAAGTTATTTTTAATCAAAATAGTGATAGCTGTAATATTACCTCTTATTCGTTGACATTTCACTAGATACGGCTACGGGCAATGGTTTCTACCGTACCGACCGGATTGAAAATAATAATATTCAATAGTTTCTTGCATGTAGCCCAGAAGATAAGTGGCTCTTCTACATTACCGATCACTTATCATAACCTAAGAACTTTTGAACTATTATTTTCGTCGGGCTTGCCCCCCTGGTGAGGCCTCGATTATTTACGATATTTAAGATACTTTGGACTTGAATTACGTTCAACGATTATAATAAAACAATGAACTAATATTTTATTTGTCAAAATAACAAATTTTCATACTGAAAGTATTGCCGTTAATGTTGAAAACTTTATATTTTTGCCAGCGAATCTTCCATTCTTTCGTTGTCAAAACGGTTTTCTGCCTAATTTTTCTTTTACAACGTCAATTTTCAAGCTTTTAGTAAGTCTCACTGTCTCTTTAATGAAATAGATTTATTTAATGCAAAGTAGAATTAAAATTGGTAAATAATAGCGATGTTATAAGCAAAGTCGCCTTTGCCCCACCGGTTGGCGCTGCCCCTCCTTACCCTATTATTTTTAGGGATACATGATACGGGTAATGAATTACTCAAATAACGAGTATTGAGATTAATTTATTTTTATGCCTTTTAAGGATATTTTAAAATTACAGAAACAAATTCCATTTGCTTTTAAACAATTGTTTTCCCCTGTAGAGCGTGAAAAGTTATTATTTTCTATGACCAATGACACAATTAACGAATGTTGAGTGTGGGAAAAAGTCTAGTTTTTGTCAAATGTATTACCCTATGTCGCTTATTATTATATTATTCCTTGTCTTAGAATGTGTACTGTAATAATTTCAACAATCACCTTCTAAATTGCTAACTAAAGTTAAAGTAATTGATAATAATTATGTTTAACGAGAAACATTACTCTTGAAATTCATCAACTGTATTGTTTATCCCAAAAAATAATAACTTTTCACGATTGAAAGGCAAAAACATTGTTCAAATAAATAATAAGTGTTTGAAAAACTCAAAATTAGTTCGAAAATACTTGGAAACTTGACACTTGTCGAAGAAAAATAATTCATTTTTAAAAGATTGCAAAAAATACCATCTTTATCATGAATATCACATGAAACTGCTATTTTGCATTTTTGGGGCAAACTTCAATATTTTCTAAAAAACTTCCTTGTCAATTTTTTCAGAAAGTCATTCTTCTTGTCTTGAAAATTTGAAGATTTGGTTGCACTGTTTTCCCATCGGTTAAGATTTCAACTATTTTGTTCAAGCTTTATCTTTTTGTTGGTTGTATATTAATTTCGTAAATAAAAATTGAATTAT
This sequence comes from Andricus coriarius, assembly GCA_932066315.1. Taxonomy (NCBI): domain Eukaryota; kingdom Metazoa; phylum Arthropoda; class Insecta; order Hymenoptera; family Cynipidae; genus Andricus; species Andricus coriarius. Next base: position 6,675 of record CAKNWT010186897.1, read on the forward strand.
TTCATTTTTGATCAAAAAATATATCTTTTCCAGTTATAAACTCAACTATTTAGTTTAAAATTGATCTTCTTTAATTGAAAAATCAACTATTTGGTTAAAAATTAAAGTATTTTGTTTGAAATTCGCTTTTTTAAAATTCAGAATTAATTTCTTGAAAGAAAATTTAAATATTCTAAATGAAGATTTATAATTTTGGTTGATAATTTATCTCTTTTGCTAGAAAGTTTATCTCTTTCGTGAGTTTTGTTGAAAAATAATTATTCTTGGTTATAAATTCATCTTTTTGATTGAAAATTTAACTACTTAGTTGAAAATTAAACTCTCCTGCTGAAAATTAATGTTTTGATAGAGAATTCGTCATTTTACTTGAAAACTCATTTCTTTGGTTAAAAATGCATTATTTAACTGAAAATTTAACTATTCTTGTTGAAACATAACGCATTTCGCTAAAAATTTAACGATTCTTATACAATTTTTGTTGGCTCTAAAAAATGGTAAATATTCTAAAAGTAAGAGTCGGAACTAGGACATTCTAAAGAGACCCTTTTAGAATAAAAAAATGAATTTCCGGTGCCAGAGGGATTCATAGCATAATAAAGGGAAGCTGGATATTTTCTTTTAGAAATATTATGTCGCTCATGACAAACCTACGACTTTCAATAACAAGTACAATATAATTGCCTCTTGCTGTCGGAATATATGAATGACGTGTAAAAATTAATTTTGCATCGGCAAAAGTGGATCATTTTGATCTGAAGTTGATAATCAGAATGACAATTTCTATTATTATTCCATGTCGTTATAACTTGTTTCCTCTATCGTCGAATTTTAGTAGGCATATTTTGCCGGATCATACCTTTAGCTCATTCTGTTGGCAATTCATGAAATATAATATAAAACTTGATTTTCTTGTTTTTATAAAACAAATTTTAGGTTCTACGCTGGGACATGTCTTGAAGGCTGAAATATCAGGCGCCAGTGTTCAAGGTGGAAAATCTATTTTTAAGGAAGAAATGGATATAGATGTTGCTTTTCATTTCGTAATGCGTAAGTTCATAAGTATGTTTACCATAATAAAAATTATAGATTAGCTAGTTCTGATTAGTTTAGATTTTAAAAGTTTGTGTAAAACAAGGAATTCGTTCTTTCTACATCATAATTTTTTGTTATATAAAAAAAACTCTAATATAAATATTTATCATAGTTGTAAAAAGTGATGTGATCCATCTTCCTAAAGTGAAGATCAACACATCCCTGTTCAATTGTAGGATCCATTCAATAATTATACATTAATTAATTCTAAACCGTAATTTTTAGACCAGGATGTGAAGAGAGCAATTTTGATTGCAAATGGAATTTGGCGTCGTACTACAGAGAAATATACAATTGGAAGGCAGGATCTATGCTCGCAAAAGACATGTTATCTTCAAAAAAATCAGACGTACATATTCAAAAGGAGGCTGAGAATACATTCGGATTATCACGAGGTACGATAATACGCACTCACTACTCGGTCAAACAAATGATGACATCGATTTATATTTTAAAAATCTTGAAACTTGACAGGATCAATACTTATTTTACAGGATGAAGTCACTCTGCAGGTGCAAGTAATTGACAAGCAGAGTAATACCACTATAGCTTGTGCGCAATGGCTTGCAAAATTTGTAGATTAGTAATATCTTCAATGATGAAAAAAAGATAGTTTGTATAGCAATTATTTAATTGAATACTTGAAAGAATCACAGATAATATCTTATCAACAGTTAAACATTTTGTTCATCAAAAAATCTAACTTTAGCATCGAACACGATCTAGTTTGTTTCTTTCGAGTTGGGCACTGTTTTCTGAATTGTCGATCAATTTCGTCCAAAAGAAGCTCGAGTAAGTTGGATCAGCTGATTGAGGTGGTCACTCCATGATTTGCAACATACCTTCTTTTTGTTTATTCGAAAGATAGTTTTTGCAAAGTTTGGATGAGTCTTTCGGATCAAGCGGTTCCTGTGGGAAAAAACTTATCGGCCAAGGATTCGTAATGCAACAAGATACAGATTCGAAACACTCATCCAAAACAATACAAAAAATATCGTTGCAAACCATGGAGCCACCACGGTGATTCTTCCAAGTAATAAATTACACAATTGCAATACAAACTATTTCTGAATTGGATTTCCTTTCATTTTCGTATCGTTTGATAAGTTTTTAAGGGTTTTTTTTTAATTTTTATTTTAAGGTTTATTTATCATGTTTCCGGAAACCTTTGCAAGTCAGCGTATATTGCTTGGAATTTTTTATACATGACAATGTAGTATTGGCTTCAAAAGTTACAATTCTTTAGAAATACAAAAATATGAGCAATCTTATATGAGCTAATAATTATTTTATTTTCAAATTCAGGGAAATTCACTGCTTTTTTTAAAACTTTAACTTAATTTTGTGGAGAACTATATGTATATCAGTACATATTTGTATGCACTATGTCAACATGATGCATTTTGGGACTCACGTTGTTTGCATATTTTTATCATTTATTTCGTTCTTACAATATCCTACTTTAGAAATATTACAAGATTAGGATTCTGGTCTTTAAATATTGATGGCCAGAGAAAATGAAAAATTGATCCGGCAAAAGTTGAGACATTTTTAAATGCAGTTCGCGGCAACCTTGGTATAATATTCATGTTAGTAATTTATTTGCTTTATATTTCTTATTTTTGAGTTGTTTCCTTCTGACGGTTATATGCTCGGTTAAACTTTTTATTATTCGGTTGCAAATTGAAAATTTTTGTCAAAAAGCCATCCTGTTTGGTTAAAAATTCAACTGTTTTTTTTGTTGTTGAAATTTGTCTAGTTTCTTGAAAAATTGTCTTTTCTGTTTAAAAATTCATTTCTTTTGGTTGAAGTTTAATCTTTTTGATTGAAAATTCAACTATTTTGTGGAAAATTATAACCATTTTATTAGTCATCTTTTTTGTTCGAACTCTTTTGTTGAGAATTCATCCTTTTAGATTTAAAATTCATCTTATATGGTAGAAAAGGCATCCTTTTGGTTGAAGTAATTGAGTTTAAAATTATTTTATTATGTTCATAAAGATTCTATGTTAAAAATGTATTAGAAATGAAGTTGTTGACGAATGGGATAAAATATAATTGAGATTCAGATTTTGCCGAGTTAAGGTATGGCCAACTAGAAACGGGTGGTTTTCTCAAATCTGAAAATGGGGTCAAATATAATTGAGAGTTAGATTTTTCTGAGTTTGGATATGACCAACTGTAACCGGGTGATATTTTTTAAATACTTGAAATATGTTCAAACATAATGAATATGACGATCTTAAATAATAAATAAAAAAGTAACATTTTTATAGCATAAAAAATGTATAAACACATCAGTTTCTTTTGTTGCGCGTAATCGACTAATTGTTCGTTCAATTGCAATACGTTTGATGGTGTCTTCAATAAATTACTTATTGCGTTTATAAAAATTACACATGTGTAGCCACATATTCATTTTTTCTATTCATATTTTTATATTTTATTCACATATTTATATCACATATTCATATCCATTTAGTTACATATAATAAAATGGTGGATCTATAAATGTAGAATAGGGAAAGAAAGTCGCGGTGGAGGGGGTGGAAAATACGCTATAAACAAGAATGTGTATCAAATATTTTTGAATTATTTTTTCCCCATAGATAGAATCCATTAGTGTCACTGTATAATAACTACGTTAATTCTACTTACTTAGCACCATTTTAACTTATAAAAACAGAAAAACTACTCATATGAAGGGGTAGAAAGTGCTTCTTGACCAAGAACGAGGATACAATATTTTGAAATTATTTTTTTTTTTTAGATATGGTCACGCCAGCACCATTTCAACCCCCGGAATCGCGAAAACTACCCCTATCAGGGGGTGGAAACTACACCGGTACCATGAAAGTAGGTGAAATAGTGTCTAATAGTTTTTCATCATAACAGTATAATATGTACCTCAATTATACTTACTCAGTTACGCTGCCAGTCTTGAAAATCGAAAAACTACGCCTACAATGAGTTATTGGGCTATGGGATATATAACCCTATATGCATACACATGTGCAAACACAAACACATACAGCCAGCTATGCACGCACCTTCACTATATAGGCTTATATAACCCATAACCCAATAACTCGTGGTAAGGGTAGTTTTTCGATTTTCAAGAGTTGAAGCGTCACTGAGTAAGTACAATTGAGGTACATATTATACTGTTCTGATGAAAAACTATTAGGCACTATTTCACCTACTCTCATGATACCGGTGTAGTTTCTAATCTCTGATAGGGTAGTTTTCAGAATTCTGGGGGTTAGAATGGTGCTGAGTAAAAATAATGAACAAAGTTATTATACATTGGCACTAGCGTGACCATATCTCTAGGAAAAAAAATAATTAAAAAATATTTTATCCTCGCTCTTGGTCATCAAGTACTTTCTACCCCCGGATAGGGGTAGTTTTTCGTTTTTTATGGGTTGAGATGGTGCTAAGTGAGTAGAATCATTGCAGTTATTATATACTGATACTAATTGATTCTATATATGGGGAAAAAATAATTCAAAAATATTTTATAAACATTTTCGTTTATGACGTATTGTCCACTCCCTCATAGGGGTAGTTTTTCGATTTTCAAGAGTCGAAGCGTCACTGTTTGATGAAAACCCGTTTAGAACTATTCTACCTAATTTTATAGTACCGGTGTACATTCCACCCCCTGATAGGGCTAGTTTCCAGGTTTTTCAGTGGTTGAAATGTTGATGTGTGAGAAGAATGGACAGAGAAATTATACGTTGATATACCAACGCGATCGTAGCTACATAAAAAACATAGTCAAAAGCTATTTCAGTGACGTTCTTATGCATGAAGTACTTTTCACTCCCAATTAGGGGCAGTTTTTCAATTTTCCAGTGTTGAAAGCGGTTGAAAGGGTAAACTAATGACAAACCCGGTTACAGCATGCATTGACCATCATTTTGAGCTTTCTTGCGTCAATTTATGTTCTTTCCTTCAAAAACTACGTTGGGCGCAAAAAAAGGGGCGGATTTTTGGCTTATTTTGGGGTCCCTATTTGGCACACTGGGATGTAGTAGTAATGATGGAGACTTTGGTAGGTGAAAAGGGATGGAAAAGAGTAAGGGGAAAGTTGCCAAGAGGCTACGAATGGCAAGTTCAAAATGCAAAGAGGAAAAATGAAAGAGGCAGAGGAATGGGAGAAATAATGATAGGTGTAAGGAACGAATGTATAACAGAGAAGCATAAGGAAGGGAAGTAAGAGCAAAAAAAAGGAATAATAGTAGAAGAGGTAAATATATGAGGAGACAAGTGAAAGATAGTGAGGGTTTATGTGAACGGGGATATGCAGGAGAAATCAGAGGAGATGAAAGAAATTATGCAAAAAAAATGAAGAAGAGATTAGGCTTATAATATGGGGAGATGTCAATGAGAGAACGGGAGATACAGGAGGAAGAGAATTAGGGGGGGGGGGG
>CAKNWT010186938.1:0-12928 GCA_932066315.1 Andricus coriarius
CAATACAATATTCAGATATGACCGGCATTGTTCGATGTTGTGGAAATGAGGTTAGGAATCACCATATATGTAACTATATCACAGTGAAATAGAGGAAATAATACTTAAATAAAATTGTGGGATTTTATCGGCGAATCCCCAATTCGTCAACACGTCACAGGTTTTCTTATTCATAATTACCACTTTTAACTGATAAAAATAAACCAAACGTACAGGAGCGTCCCTGAATCACATGTCGCAGGCGTGTAGCTAAGTAGCGGTTTCGTGTGTTAAAATAATTTCTTTGATTTGAAGAAATAGTTTCTTTGATTTAAAGTACTGAACTCAAATATATTACTTCTTTCATTTCCGTCTGAAATTTCTTTGAATCAAACAAATATTTATTTAAATTAAAGAAAACCTATTACAGAAATAATTTCTTTAAACCAAAAAATACGAACTACATCATTTTTTAAGATCAAATAAATGTTTTTTTATTTTAAATGTATTTTTGGGTCAGTTGAAAAAAACTATGGTAAAGAAACCATTTCTTTAGTTCAAGATACATTTTTTTCTGAGTGTAATTACACGCGGAAAAGTATTTTTTCACTGTAAAAAAAGGTACCTGGAAAAATTAACTTTTTTGTCCTGGAAAACCTGGAAAAGTCCTTAATTTTTTTTAAAGAAACGCTGTACACTCTGAAATAGCAAATACTGCTTTTTTATTTACATTTAAGAATTGTGTTATGGGGAAAATGTCATTGGGGGTTAACTAGGTTCACCATAATTTGGCGAGCGTAGATACATCGTATTTTGTTGTATGTGTATATTTTGTATAGGTATTTTGGAAATAAAAATTTTATTCGACTAAGTCGAGGAGCACCAGAAGTTGAAAAATAAATTATGAAAACAAAAATGCTGTTATTATTTATTCAGTCCTTAGAATAAGATCAATAATTGAAAGATTTCACAAAATTCTGTACTGAATTTTATTTAATAGTGATACTTACATAATTTGGAAACCAATTGTTTTTTATCGTATATTAAAGAAGACTGAAATATTATTACATTGGAACCTGGATTTCAGTAAACTGGATTTGTGCGTTCCTAGAATGTATTTTCCTCGGCTTTTGGTGATGAGAGTAGTCGCGGGGCCGAGAGTGGAGGCGCTGCTCAGTCAAGCGTGACAAACAAGAGGGCCGCACTCAGCGCGTTAGTTGCATCATGTTCCTTTATACCTCCAAAGCAAACATAAGTCATTATTGCGGCCCTGCCGGTTTCTACAATATTTTCTGAATATTAGCTACAGTATTTAATGCAAGACTTTAAAACTAATTTACCGAAGGATGTCCCTAAGCATTTCAAATTTATCAGTTTAGAATTGCGACTGTACTAAAAAACTTCGTGAAATTTATTCATCTATACTGAGTAATTTCAAATTCAAATATCAAGTTTGATATTGATTATAAGCTTGAATTTAAGAAGTTCTAAATCCAATAATCAAAAACTAATAATTGGATATAATTTCAAGATTAAACTTTTAAAGTTAAACAATTTACTTATAGTTTAACAACTGTAAGTGTAAATTCTAAAAATGGGGCGAGCAATGACATTGTCATTTGTTTCTAAATTTCATGCAAACCTAAAATATAAGACGATCACTCACATATAATTCGTTTCTGAATTACATTCAGTTGTGAAACATAAGAGATTAACCACATTGTTACTTGTTTATGAATTTTATACAGTTCTAAACTGTAAGGTGATCAATCATATTGTCATTTGTTTTCAAATTTCATGCAGTTCTAAAACATAAGACGATCACTCACATTTCATTCGTTCCAGAATTTCATACAGTTGTGAAACATAAGACGATCAATCACCTTGTTACTTGTTTATGAATTTCATACAATTCTAAAGCATAAGGCGATCAATCTCATGCTCATTTCTTTCTGAATTTCTAAAACATACGACGATCGATTTAATAACGAATAACAATTTTGAGTTATCATCTTGTGTTTTAGAACTGCATGAAATTCAGAAACAAATGACAATGTAAGTGATCCACTTCTGTTTTAAAACTGTATGAAATTCATAAGCAAGTAAAAATATGATTAATCGTCTTATGTTTCACAACTGTATGTAATTCAGAAACAAATGAAATGTGAGTGATCGTCTTATGTTTTAGAACTGCATGAAATTTAGAAACTAATTAAATGTAAGTGATCGTCTTATATTTTAGAACTGAATGAAATTCAAAAACAAGTGACAATGTGATTGATTGCCTTATGTTTTCGAACTGTATAAAATTGATGAACAAGAACAATGTGATTGATCGTCTTATGTTTTGGAACGACATGAAATTTAGAAAGAAATGGTAATGTGAGTGATCGTTTTATGTTTTAGAACTGTATGGGTCAAAATATCTCAAGTGTGCCACTTTTAAATCGATAGTGATATTTTCAATCAATTTATACAGTTTTCGATTCGTTTGTATATCAAAATAACTCCCCATAAATATTTTTTCAAACAATTTATTTTTTTTTAAAGTTATTAACAATCAAAGATCTTGATAATTTTTTTCAAAAATTTGTTACTCGCGAACAGTTCATCGAACGCTGAAAGATTGTTTGGTAGTAAAAAACATTTTTACATTGTTTAAATAATCGTTTGTTTTAAACAATTGAAGTAGTTCAAAAGTTATTGATTTTTTTGTGACCGCGCTCCGACCACCAGCGCTGGTCGAGCACGTTCAGACGCACGCGCCCTCAGTTATCGTGCGACTTGAAATACCCATATTATTTTCGTGATTTTTTATCATAAGGAGGTGCAAATATTTTTTTAAAGTAAAACACGACGATAATTTTAATATTGTTCATTCAAGAATTACGAAGAAATTCGTACAATGTTCGTAAAAAACTGTGGGCATTCAATCAAATGATAAAAAAGGGCAGTGTTACGTGTAAGTAATCGCAACTGCTTTTTTTTTGCCCGGAAAATATTTTGCACAATATTTTGTTGTTTTCGGGATCAGGCTGATAGGAATGAAACGAACGTGTTTGTTTGATCGTCTTTGTCTTTGAGAATCGCGATTGTAGACATTTTTCATGATTTTCATGTTCTTCGTCTGTACAAAGATGAAAATGAATTTTTTTGAAAAATTGCTTCGCCCACTGAAATAATTTTTTCGGAGATGTTATTAATAAATGCGTGTCTTTTTGCAAACTTGTATAATACGCGTGTCTATTGACAGTGCCCCCTATTTCGTCACAAGCACCTTTGCCGTGAGAAGTTAAAAAGAAATTATGATTAGTTTAGAGAAACTCCGGTCCAATGAATAAAGATAAAAGCAAATTGTCGACGATTTGTGCAAAACAATAGAAAAGAGAAAATCCAACATGATCGATTTGTTAAAAAAAAATCTAAATACTAGAATGGAATTTTTACATACTTTGAAAAACCTAGAAATATCAGGGAATTTTTTTCAAAGTCAGGGATGAAATTGAATAACAATGATTCATTTGTAAAAGTAGCTTTATATTACTATATTTCATTATTTTGTTAAAAATTATTTTTTTGGAAATTAATTTTTTTTTTTCATTGAAAATTTCATTATTCTATTTTTGGTTGAGAATTGATCCATTTTAGTTGAAAATTCTAATATCTAGTTGAAAATTCATGTTTTGTGGAAAATTCTTCTTTTTTGGTTCAATTCAGCTGTGTTTGCTGAGAAGTAAAAAAAATTTTGGTTGAAATATCAACTACTATATTTTTCGTTCAGAATTCATCTTTTTTTGAATGAAAATTTAATCATTTTGTTGAAATTTAAACTCTTTTATGAAAACTTATTTTTTTGCTGAAGATTTATCATTTTAATTGAAATTTCATCTCTTTGTTTGCAAAATAAGCTATTTTGTTGAAAATTCATTTTTTCTCTGGCTGAAAGTAAATTTGTTTATCCTGAAAATTTAAATATTTCAGTTGAATATTCTATCATTTTAGTTCAAACTTCATCTCTTTGGTTGGGCATCAATTTTTTAACTACAAATTTAATAACTATTCAATTTTTGGTTCAAAAATTATTTTTTTTTTAGTGGAAAATTTGTATTTTTTGTTAGAAAAAATAATCTTTTTAGTAGAAAATTCATCTTTTTGATTTAAAATTCAACTATTCCAATTGAATATTTTATCATTTTAGTTGAAAATTCAACTCTTTGGTTAAACATTGATTTTTTACTGGAAATTTAACTATTTTAGTTGAAGCTTGAACTATTTTGTTAAAAATTTTTTGTTTTGTTTGAAAATTAATTTTTTCAAACGTGCTCGATCAGCGCTGGAGGTCAGAATGCGGTCACAAAAAATCAATAACTTTTACACTACTGCAAAATACAAACTTTTTTTTCACCAAAATTTTCGAAGGTGATTGTAGAATCTATTGGAACGTGGAAGAATTCTTTCCCAGGCGGAGATTTTTAATTATTTTTGAATTGTTTAAAACAAACAATTATTTAAATAATAAAAATTTTTTTTCACCACCGAACAATTTTTTAACGTAAAGTATACTTCGTAACAAAAACTTTCATATTTCAATTATTGAATTTCGATGAACCGTTCGCGAGTAATTAATTTTTTTTTTAATGATCAAGAACTTTGATTGTTGATAACTTGAAAAAAAAATCTGTTGCAAAAATATTTTAGGGGAGTTATTCTGATACAAAAACGAATCGAAAACTGCATACATTGATTGAAAATAGAACCATCGATTTAAAAGTGGCACACTTGAGATATTTTGACCCGCATGCAATTCATAAACAAGTAACAATGTGATCGATCGTCTTGTGTCTTAGAACTGACTGAAATGCAGAAATAAATGACAAGGTGAGTTATCGTCTTATGTTTTAGATCTGTATGCAATTCTAGAACTAATGAAATGTGAGTGATCGTCTTATATTTTAGAACTGCCTGAAATTTAGAAACAAATGACAATGTGATTAATTGTCTTATGTTTCACAACTGTGTGCAGTTCAGAAACAAATGAAATGTGATTGATCGTCTTATGTTTTAGAACTGCATGCAAATCAGAAACTAATTAAATATGAGTGATCGTCTGATGTTTTAGAACTGCATGGAATTCCAAAACAAATGACAGTGTGATTGATCGCCTTATGTTTTCGAACTGTATACAATTTATAAACAAGAACAATGTTATTGATCGTCTTATGTTTTAGAACGACATGAAATTCAGAAAGAGATCACAATGTGACCGTCTTTTGTTTTAGAACTGTATGAAATTCATAAACAAGTAACAATATGATTGATCGCATTGTGTTTTAGAACTGCCTGAAATACAGAAACAAATTACTATGTCTGTGATCGTATTATGTCTTAGAAATGTATAAAATTCTGAAACAAGTGATAGTGTGATTGATCGTCTTATGTTTCACAACTGTATGAAATTCGGAAACGGATTAAATCTGATTGATCGTCTTATGTTTTGGAACAAAATGAAATTCAGAAATAAATTACAATGTGAGTGATCGTTTCATGCTTTAGAACTGTATGCAATTCATAAGCAAGTAACAATGTGATCGATTCTCTTGTGTCTTAGAACTGCCTGAAATGCAGAAATAAATGACAATGTGAGTTATCGTCTAATGTTTTTGGACTGTGAGAAATTCATAAACAACTAAGAGTGTGATTGATCGTCTTATGTTCCACAACTGTATGAAATTCAGAAACGAATTAAATTTGAGTGATCGGCTAAAGTTCTACAATTGAACATCTGATGCCAAGAACAGTATTAAGTACAAGTTTTCGGAAATTGAAAAGAAACGTGCACATTTTTCGAGATATCTGAGAAGCATTGAAATTTGTGTACATTTTTCGCACTTTTTTCCGTTTTTTAAGAATATCTCAGATCCCGTTTCAGGTATCGCTGATGCAAGACGATATTCACAAACTGCGTTATAAAATGCATCGAAATAGCTTGCGGCGAGGGCAAAAAAATGTTTTGAGCTTAAAAAAAGGGTGAAAAATTTTTTATTGAAAATTTTAATTTCAAATATCTATGAAACTAGGCCTGAGAGCAACAAACGGAAGCCAGATTCGTGTTCAGTATTGATAAGTACTTTGGAAATGATATGTCGCATTCAGCGAGGATATAGGTCATTTTTGTTGATCAGTGTTACCGACTTTTTAAGACACCCTGAGTCAGAAAAAAACAGCTTTGGCGAACATGTCTGTCAGTCTGTCTGTAGTCTTACGGCATGGTAACTTTCGAAATAATTTTTTAAATTAGAATTTCCTTTGGTGCATTCTTTTGGGGTTCAACGAAACAGGTGAAGTTCGTTAGCCAGCCTTTTACCGCCAATATTTATAGTTTATTTACATAAAAATAATAATAGAGGCTACAATGTGTGCTTTATTTGACAATATCTAAAAAAGTAGTTCCGAACGAAGGTTCAGAAATTATGAATGACTTCAAAGTGAATAAGATTTCGACTAATAAAAATTTTATTTTGTTTTCAGGTGCCGGAGATCAAAGACTTCAAGATAGTCAAGCCAATCAGCAGAGGAGCTTTTGGGAAGGTTTTCCTCGGCTACAAGAAGACAAACCCAGAGCAGGTTTACGCGATTAAAGTGATGAAGAAAATCGAGATGATCCACAAAAACATGGCCTCCCAAGTGGTCATTGAACGAAACGCCTTGGCCATAACCCGAAGTCCCTATTGTGTCCAACTCTTCTATTCTCTTCAAACTCTCACGTGTGTTTATCTCGTCATGGAATACATGGTCGGCGGTGATCTAAAAAGTCTCTTGGGCCACTACGGTTACATGTTAGAGTCCATGGCAGCGTTTTACACCGCAGAAGTGACTCTAGCTTTGGAATATCTTCACTCCCATGGAATAGTCCACAGGGATTTAAAACCAGACAACATGCTCCTGTCGAAAGAAGGCCACGTGAAACTAACAGATTTTGGTCTAAGCAAAATCTCAACTCTCCACAGAGACCTTGAAATATCAGACCTTGTAAATTGCACCCCCAGTTTATTAGCGAGAACTCCTGGTCAACTTCTTTCCCTGACCTCTCATCTTTCTTTCGGATCTGGTCAGAAATCAGCGAGCGATTCGAATCTTCTTGATTCCAGTGAAAGAAGCAATCCTGCCTGCAATTTGCTTCCAGCTCTTCAGCGTAAGTCTTTCCGAGCTTCTCTAAGTTCCTGTGGTTCGACACCTTCTGCAGACTCTTCCCGGCTTTCGGGCATCAATCCCTTTCACTCTGCTGAAGATTTGTCGAAATTTGCAATAACGGATGATAAGGATTTCACCAATTCTGGAAGCTATCATACTTGTAATGCTTCTACGAATAGTGCCTCGAGGACTCAAATTTCTCCAGCGATGCACGCTAATAGTCAGAATACTGAAGAGGAGGAAGAGTCAACTTTGGAAGCTGAAAGGACGCATGCTTTTTCGCAAATAAGTCCTCTAAGCAGCTGCGTGAATTCCTTCGTTAGAGGGACCAAGAGAAAAAGACTGAATAACTATACGGCGAGTACTGGATTGACGAGAGAGATTAGTGTCATGGAAATAGAAGGAAATGTGACTCCCAAGAGGAAGAATAGAGGACCGATGTTTGATTGTAATAAGAGTCCGATTAGTATGGCTTCTAATTTTATAAAGGAAAATACTAGGGTTCAAGGAAAATCTAGTGGAGAGAGTGAATCTGGGGGAAGAGTGGCCTTTAGTACCCCCGTTTCTGCGAATAAACTGAAGGCTTGGCCTGATAGGAAAAAGCAGCTGATGGAGGAAGAAAAATCTGGACTGGTCAAGACAACTAGATTCGATTTGCCTTCTAGGACTCAAAGTTCAGCTCCGGATATGAGCGCCGATGCTCTTCATGAGCAACATAGATCTCCTCAAGGCATTTCGCCGATTAAGACTCCAGCGCCTACTGGAAATGGCAGCTTTGCACCATATAGGTGTGTATATTACAGATATAAAAGCTTAAACATTCTAGGATTTGTAGTTTTAAGTTTAAATAATTTTATTCAAAGTTGGGTGGTTGAAAATAAGCACGCTTGCTCTGAATCAAGTTTCACTTAAAAGAGGAGGCTACTTGTTGTTTTTTGATCCATTTTTTGTGATTTTTTTTTTGAAAAGAACAAGTAATAAGTCAAGCTTCATCTGATAAAACCTTTAATTTTGATGCCAAAAAAGTTTCTATGTCTTTAATAATCATTGACTTCCCGCTCTTTTTCAAATTTTGGAAAATGTGCGGTCTGTGATAAAGTTCCACAAAAAGCAGTCTACTATGAGAGACTATTTGAGGAGTAAGTATTCGAGATGATTCTTCAATAATTAGACACCAGATATAGAAGAAAAATTGAACCTATAAGGCATAAGCTTTGGATTTGTACAGTTTTATAAAGCAGATTGAACATTTTAGTACAAAATAAACGATTTTTAATTGAAATATTTTAAAGTTTATAACATTTTTATAAAACGAGATTTTAGTAAGATAAAATTTTTTTGTGAACCAAGGGTCAACAATCATATTCCTCGAGTCCTAAAAATGCTAGACCCATTTTTTCATTTTTTCAAAAAAATGGATTTATCGCGTTTTGTTTGCTTACTCGTCGTTTAATTTACCTTAATTCATTTTGATTCGATTTTCATGTAAGATGTACATGGGACAAGATATTATGTAAAAATAAAAATTGACTAATTGAAAGCGAATCCAGAACATTTTTCGGAGGTGGCGATTATAATTTTTTTTCAACGAATTCAAATTCAAATTGAATATAATTAGGCGATATAATTAGCGGGTACGGGTGCGACGATTCTTCTATGCTGTCTGACATGGGGTATATTTTTTGTTAAAAAGTTGTTGGTTGAAAGTTGAACTACTTTATTAAAAATTAATTTTTTTTTGCTTGAATATTCATAATTTTATTTAGAAATTAAGCTTCTTAGTTTCAAGTTAACTTTTTTGTTGAAAGTTCATATTTCTTAGGTTGAAAATTTGTCTTTTTGGCTTGAAAATTCAACAATTTGGTTGCAAATTCAATTTTTGTGTGGAGAATCCATCGAGTAGAAAATTCAACTGTTTTGTGGAATATTTGTTATTTTGGCTTGCAAATTCAACAAGTTGATAGAAAATTCTACTATTTAATAGAAAATTCAACTATTTTGTAGCAAATTCGCTTTTCTAAAATGAATATTAATTTTTTACAGTGAAAATTGAAGTATTCCATTTTTGGTTAAAAAAAAATCTTCTTCGTTGAAAATTCAACTATTTAGTTGAAAATATATGCTTTTTGTTTAAAATTAGTTGTATTTTTGTAGAAAATCAATTTTTTTGGTTAAGAATGCAAATGTTTGTTTAAAAATTAATTTGTTTTAGTTAATGATTCAAGTATTTTGTTGAAAATATGTCTTTTTTTCGTTCGATTTAGTTGTTTTTCATCAAAAAATAAAATATATATTTTCTTGAAATATCGACTATTATATTTTTTTGTTTAAAATTCATCTTTTTAGTTTGAAACTTCAATTTTTTTATTTAAAGTTCAACTACTTCGTTTAAAATACCCTTGTTTGAAATAAAAATTAGTTTTTTAGACTGAACATTTACCTATTTGGTTGAAAATTAACTTTATTGATGAAATTTCATATTTTCGGTTTGAACATTCAATTGTTTAATATAGAAAATTCATCTTACTTTGGATATTCGACAATTGGGTAGAAAATTCAACTTTTTTGCATAAGACTTTGTTTTATTTTTTTAAAAAGTAAATTTTTTAATGAAACTTTAACTATTGCACATTTGTTTGAAAGTGTATGTAGTTTGTTGAAAAGTCGTCTTTTTTTTATAGAAAATTAATCTTTCTGGTTCAAATATTTCGTTGAAAATTTATATATTTTATTAAAAATTTATTTTTTGGGGTAAAAACTAATTTTATTAAATTAAAATTTAAGTATTTTATTCAAAAATTAATTTTTTTGCTAAAACTTCATATCAAAATTCAACTATATGGTAGAAAATTCAACTGTTTTATAGAAAATTCGTTTTTTTTTTGTATCAAAAATTATTTTCCTGAATGAAAATTTAACTATTCCATTTTTGGTTAAAAATCCAATTTTTCATTTTGAAAATTTAACTCTTTGCTTGGAAATGTATGTAGTTTATTAAAAATTCTTATTTTTTGGTAGAAAATTAAACTTTCTGGTTGAAAATTCAACTATTTCGTTAAAAATTTATTTTTTGGGTACAAAAATAATTTTATTAAATTAAAATTTAAGTATTTTATTGACAATTAACTTTTTTGTTGAAACTTCATATATTTGGGTTTAAAATTCAACTGTTTTGTATAGAACATTCGTTTTTTGTCTTGAGAATTCAACATTTTGGTAGAAAATTCAACTACTTTGCAGAAGGTTCGGGTTTTTTAATTGAAAATTATTTTTTGTTTAATGAAAATTTAACTATTTCATTTTTGGTTAAAAATTGATCTTTTTATATTTTAAATTCAACTATTTGGTTGATATATAATTTGTTGAAAATTCATATTTTTTGGTAAAAACTTAATCTTCTAGGTTGAAAATTCAACTATTTGGTTAAAAAGTTTTGTATTTTGTTAAAAATTCGTCTTTTTGGTAAAAAAATAATCTTCTTTTTTACTTGAAAATTCTACATTTTGGATGACATTTTTTTTTCTTATTGTTGAAAATTCGTCTTTTTAGGTTTAATTTAACTATTTTTCATAAAATGAAAATATTTTTCCGTTGAAAATTCTACTATTATTTTTTTTTTCATGAATTCATCTTTTTGGGTCAAAATCACCAAATTGTCTCACGTTATTTTTGAATTTTCCCTAAATAAATTCACGATCTAAAATTGCACATGTGAAATACAAATTTTCAAATTTCAAATATTCACGCTAGAACATTATTTTTGGACGCACAATTTAGGGGTATTGCAGGTAAAAATTGACTTATTACTTGTTCCTTTAAAAAAAAATCGCAAAAATTGATCAAAAACAACAAATAGCGAGTTATTTTCAAAAACATTGAAATCCGTAGATATACTTTGAAATTACGTGAAATCATCGAAACCCCTTTAAATCACTTGAAATCTGTTAAACCCCAGATATTTTGAAATCCCATGAAATTCTTTTAAATCTTTAGAAATCCCTTCAAATCCTTTGAAATCTTCGAGGAAATCTTTGAAATTCCGTTAAAATCCCCTGATATTTTTCAAAATTCGTGAAATAACTTTGGTATCTCTTAAAATCTCTTAAATGTCCTTAAAATCCCTTTAAATCATTTTCAATCCGCGGGAATCGTTCTTAATTCTTTAAAATCAATCAAATCTCTGAAAATATGATTAAACTCCTTGAAGTGCTTAAACATCTTGTAAAATCCGTTGAAAAATTGAGATTCTTTCTGAAATTGTACTGCGTAATTTCTTGAAGTTTTTGAAATCTTTTAAAATCATTTGAAATCTGTGTTGCTTATTTAAACAGCACGTTCTATCCACAACACTCCTCTGACCCAGGTGGCTGATCAATTTCTGTAGCAATCATCCAGGGCGAAGAGCTTCACAAAGTCACCATGTGAAAAATAATAATCTCTAAAAATTTGTTATTCTTCTAGGACACCAAAATCCGTAAGAAGAGGAGCCCAATCAGGCTTGAATCGATCTGACGATAGAATCCTTGGAACTCCAGATTATTTGGCACCAGAATTACTTAGGAGGCAAGGGCACGGTCCGGCTGTGGATTGGTGGGCTCTGGGCGTCTGTTTATACGAATTTTGTACGGGAATTCCACCCTTCAATGACGAGTCGCCGCAGGCGGTGTTCGCCAATATTCTTGCGAGGGATGTGCCCTGGCCTGAAGAAGAAGAAGCTCTTTCAGAATCTGCTATAAAAGTGATCGACTCTCTTCTTACTCTGGACCAACATGCGAGGCCCACTGCAATCGAGGTTCGAAAAATGGCTCTCTTTGCCGACTTTCCTTGGGATGAACCCCAGAAAGCAATGCCACCTTTCGTCCCTCAACCAGATGACAATTACGACACGTGTTACTTTCAAGGTGATTATTATAAATACTCTCAACTCCCGATATAAGAACTCCCGGTTTACGATATTCCTAGAATTGATGTCCTCGGCAGTTTCGTGATAAGGGGAGCCGTGGTACCGAGAGAGAGGCGGTGTTCAGCCAAGCGTGATAAACAGCATGAGGGTCGTACTTTCAGCGCATTAGTTGCATCAGGTTGCGTTATGCGTCCAAATCCAATAGAAAAGTTTCATGCGGCCCTGCCTGTTTACGTTCTGATTCCCCCGATTTAGGATCAAGACCACTGCAAACCATGCCCAAAACTGTTCTTATATCGGGAGTTGAGTGTATTTTATTTTATTATTTTTCGAATATTAGTACATATTTGAAGCGTGTCGTTTACATATAGATTACCGGTATGAAATGAATCATTTTCATATAACTTAAGATTTTCACATAAGTATAAGTTGGATTAAGTATTAATTTAATATACATTTAAAACTCGTCATTCATATATTTATAATGGATTTATGGGAGAAAAAATTGTGCCAATCAAGGTTACAGGGTGTCTACTCACATGGAAAACCCAGATAACCTGAAATTGTCAGAGAATTTTTATATACCTGTAAAAATTTGGAAATGTCAGGGAACTTTTTTTATTCAGGGATTTTTTTATCGAAAGCATGCTTAAATTTTTTTAATTGTATTATAAAATTAAATAACAATCGTTTTTATTTGTAAAAGTAGCTTTTTATTACTGGATTTACCTATTTTGTTGAACACTCCTTTTTTTGGTTCCAAATTAATTTTTTAAACTGAAAATTCAACTATTTGGTTGGAAATATATGGAAAATTATTCTTCTATTAATCAACTATTACCTTTTCTATTGATA
>CAKNWT010186967.1:0-19277 GCA_932066315.1 Andricus coriarius
ATGTGAACATTAAATACTCCAAACAGAAAAGAGCAACTTGAATCTCATTGTTTAAAAAATGCAATCACAATTCACCACAATCGAAATCGCGAATATTTATCGGATTCTAACCTATAACTTTTTTTCGGAATCGACGGTATCTCTAGCAAAAAGAATCACACAACTGATTTCGATAGTCAAAAGTCCAGTTTAAAAATCTAATTAAACCGAATTTTTCTTTTAAAAAAATATTTAATGATATTCATATCATAGAAAAAAGCTATCAGCTGACTCAATTAATAAATATCGCAAAATTATGGGCCGACCACTTTCTTTTTACAATATTTTTTAAACGTCACATGGTCTTTCGACAATGCGGTTACATAATTATACAGGTTTATAAATAAATGCGACTAAATTTCTTCCACATAATATTTTGTCATGTTTCGGGTTATCGAAAACGGTTTTCCATTCAAATGCCGTTGAAGAATTAGGTATTTTCCACGAAGTAGTATAAGGAGATCCAACTCTAATATAAGGATACCCCCCATTTTTCCGTGCCCACTTCCTATAGCATATCCACAGCATACCAGATTACGTATTGTAGCGCCTCTCAGGACAAAATTTGAAACTGTTGAAACCCAACTCTAAAACCTATGTTATAACGGTTTCCGTAAGAGGCGCTAGAACACGTAATCCGAAGTGCTATAGGATGTGGGCACGGAAAAGTGGGGGTACAATTTTCCGAAATGGCCCATAGAGTTGGATCTCCTTATACTACTTCGTGGTATTTTCACTTCAACTACCAGCTAACTTCACTTCGTTGAGTGCTGAGGGGAAAATAATGGACCAAATGCATGGGATTCGGTCCATTTTTGCCTTATGTTGCTAATACCTTCGTAAAAACAAATTTTTTTATATAAATGTATTGGAAAAATAGTTTTTATTTTTTAAGAACTATATTTAATGACATAATAAAACGATAATAATTATTATTCATCACGAAGATGTTACAAAAATAAAATTTTGTCCCATGCATTTGGTCCCTTGTTTTTCCCTCAGTAATCAAAGAAGTGAAGATAGCTGGTGGTTGAAGTGAAAATACCTCATTTGTGAGCGCGGCTGGGTAAATTCTTGTTTAACGGCATAAAGAAGATGGCCGACTGAGTTTCGGTACATAAATACTGCAACAGTTTTAATAAATATTTCCCGAAACAAATTTCGTTTATCATCTTCCAACATCATGAATATTATGTTAAATTTGTCAAATTAATTTTTTCTACACAAGCTTAAGACTTATCTTCTTGAACTGATGTAAGACTCTTTAGAATTTCCATAATTTGAAAAAGTTCAGTACTGGGTGCTTCTGGGTGAAGATGTCATTTGAGTGCTTGGAAGTCCAGAAGCTCGTCTTCAAGCTCAATATTATTTTCGATAAAGCCAAGGAAATAATGATTCTGATTTTATTTTTGTGATGATGCGTTGTACATGTTGTAAATTATCAATAAAATTGATTTTTGGATAAGACAGTTGGAGTAATTCTTAATACACAGGAAGGTTTATTGCCTACACTTCTCGTGTGAAAAATCGTGTTTCTTTACTTACCTGACTATGCACCCTCGCCGTCGACATCGATTCACGATTTAGACATGTTTGAACCTGTAAATTTTGGTCGTTACCATCGTTACATATAAAGTCTTTGAATTGCACCAAGTCCTTTTGATTGATGAATCGAAGAACAATGAAATGAAACAACGCTTTATCAAATTTGTTCTGCAATGAGCGATTAACAGGTATTATATTCTATATCTTTATAATGATAACATAAAACATTTTTAAAGCAGTTAAAAATACTTAAACACTTATTATATCAGGAATAAGGCTTAAAAAAGCTGAATGAAATTCTATTTTAAATTTACAATAACATTTTTATTTTGGCAGTATATATGCGTACCGAAAAAATAGACTATTAGCACCAAAATTTCGGCAAGCATATGGTATATTTTTGATCTTACATATTTTTTATTTGTGTTTAATATAAGCAAAAAGAATAGATTTTTCTTTTCCGATTATTTATATTTATTTGGGTTTAGATTTTAAAAACTTTAAAAAATTTTTTTAAACGTTCAAAAATTTTAAATATGTTTGTAACTTTAAAACATTATTATGTCCTTATTTGTCTTCTGGAAAATGAAAGCGTTTTCCTTGTTATTTACAAACAAAAATATCTACAAAGTTTTTTAAATCAGTTTTTCTCAAATTTATCTTGGATCATTTCTGAAATTTCTAATGATTTTTCAGGATTAATAAAAATGTTAATAATGAGCCAACTTCCTTTTTTAAAGAAAATTAAATAATATTGTAAGTAAATAATAATTATATTGTAATAAATAAGTCTCTTTTTCAGTGTGTGATCAGTTTTTAAACGATACTACATATACAAAATATAAAAAAGCTGGAAGCAGAGGATGCAAGCTTCAAGAGGCTTTGCAGTTTCGCAGTGTCTTCAGAATCGGGATGTAAGTTTAATATTTTTATTTTTAAATTTGATAGTTTTAAATTCTGTAGGTATAAAGTAGTAAATAGTAATTTTGAGCAGTTAGCAGAAGGTTCAGTGTTAAAAAATTCAAATGTTTTATTCTACGACATTCTTAATATTATTTTGCGGCTCTATCATTGTATCGAAAGACTTAGACATTGTTTTCCGTAACTTCTTTAGCAGGGCTGTGATGCTCACAATCTGTCACTTATTAAAGAAAAAGTCAGTATAGTCACCTTTTTTAAGGACAAAGCCACTTTGGTTATTTTAATATATCTCATTTTACATTTTATGAAAAGAAAACTTAATTAATCTATATATGGAATTTATAGTAATCTATGGTCTCAAAATGCCATTCAATATCAGAGTTCACACTCTTTTCCCCCATTTTCAAGAAACTTTTCGTTTTTCTTGTTTTTTTTTCACGTGAATGCGAACTGAATTAATAGAACCCGCAATAACAAAATCCAACTATTATTCGTTGAAAGTCCATTCTTTTTGGTTGAAAAGTATACTACATATTATATTTTTGTTGTTGTGAAGAATTTTTGTATTCGCATTAGTATTCGTATTAAACTCTTATGAATATATTTAATTAAAAACGTGCATTTCATAATTGAACTTTTATGAAATTCACGTTTTTCATTAAATATATTAATAAGACCCTAATGCCAATACAAAAATTCTTCACAACAATTTAAATAATTGGGTCAATTAAATCCGACTTTAAAAAAAAAAACAGTAAAAATGTCACAAAACAATTATATTTTTGATTCAAAATTCATCTTTTTGGGTTAAAATTTTATTATTCAGCTGAAAATTGGATTCTCTGTGTCCAAATTAAACTATTTTCTTGAAAATTCATATTTTCTAGTCAAAAATTCAGCTGTTTTGTTGAACATTCTTCTTTTTAGATAGGAAATTCATATTTTTTGAAAAAAATTCATCCTAATTGGTTGAGAATTAACTTTCTTATTGAAAATTCAACTGTCTTATAAAAAAATTCGTCTTTTTGGTTCCAAAATGCAAATTTTTGTGGTTGCAGTTTAATCTTTTTTATTCGATATTTCGACCCTTTAATGAAAACTTCTACTATTTGGTTCAGAATTAATCTTTTTTGGGTAAAAATGTTATTCTTTGCTTTAAATTCAATTATTTTATCGAAAATTCAACTTTTTTTTTAACATTCGTCTTTTTGGATAAAAAAACTCATCTTTTTGGATAAAAAACTCATCTTTTTGGATAAAAAACTCATCTTTTTGGTAGAAAAGTCATCTTTCTTGGTTGAAAATTAACTTATAATTGATGATTCAATTTTGTTCTTTAAAAATTCGTCTTTTTGGCTTGTAAATGCAACTGTTTGTTTAAAAATCTAACTGTTTATGGTCGCAGTTCATCCGTTTTTCTTAAAAATTATGAAACTTTAATGAAAAATTGAACTAGTTGGTTAAAAATTCAACTTTTTTATTGTAAATTCGTCTCTTTTGCTTGAAAGTGCAACTATTTGGTCCTCAATGTAAATGTTGGGATGAAAATTAATTATATTTTTTCGTTGAGAATTCCACTATTTGGTTGATAATCCAGCTTTCTTGGTTGGAAATGACCTTTTTAGTTGAAAATTCATCTGTTCAGGATTGAAAATCCAAGATTTTCGATAAAAATTTATCTCTTTTGGTAGAAAATTGATCTTTTTTGGTTGAACATTTAACTCTTTGTTTGCAAATTTAGCTTTCTTGGTCGAAAGTGAACATTTTTGTTCAAAATTCATCCCTTTTCTTTTAAAAATGATTTCGGCTTTTTTGGTTAAAAATGCAACTGTTTGGTTGAAAATTAATAATCTGTTTTGTTTTACGATTCGATCATTTTGTTGAAATCAGTATTTTTGGTTGAAATATTAACTATTATATTTTTCGTCGGCAATTCATCTTTTTTTATTGAAAATTCAACTACTTGATTGAAAGTGGGAAACTACTTTGTGAAAAATTAATTTCTTGGTTCAAGACTCCACGTTTTAGTTGATAATTCATCTCTTTGCTTGACAATTTAAATTCTTTGTTGAAAATTCTTTTTTTATTTTTTGAAAATTAATGGTTTTAACTGCAATATTTATCTGTTCCATTTTTCGTTGAAAACTCATGTATTTTCTCGAAAATTCATATTTATTAGTAGAAAATTAATCTTCTTGGTTGGAGAAAAAGTTAGAAACTTAAAGCATTTCATATTGAATTCAATATGCTACCTACAATAATTTTATTTAAATACTTTATTTCCCTTGCGAGAACATTTTAGAATGTGAAGTCTGCAATATTCAAAATTAAATTATTTGAATCACAATTTTCTAGCTTTGTAGTTCATATTGCAAAACATCGAAATATACATAGGACAGTTAAATGTCAAAGTTTTATTTGGCTTGTAATAAAATGAATTACAATTTGTCTGAACATTACTTGTTTGCAATTTTTTCTCTCTGACTGAAAAATCTTTCTTAGTTCAAAATTCGACTAATGTTGAAAAGTCGCATTTTGGGCGAATCCAACTGTTTTTAAATGAAAATTAAAATCTCTTTTGGTTGGAATATCAACTACTACGTATTTATTTCCAAATTCATCTTTTTGGAATGAAAACTTAATTACTTGGTTGAAATTTAAACTCTTTTGTTAAAATATAATTTTTTGGTTGAACATTTATAATTTCAATTGTAAATTCATCTCTTTGGTTGAACATTAATTTTCTTAACGAAAAATTTAACTATTCAATTTTTGGTTGGAAAATGATATTTTTCAGTTGAAAATTCATGTATTTTATTTTAAAAGTCGTCTTTTTTGCTAGAAAACTATTTTTTTTTTTTTGAAAATTAATCTTCTTGTTTGAAAATTCATCTTTTTGGTAGAAAATTTAAGTATTCCAGGTGAATATTCATAATTTTACTTAAAAATTAATATTTCAACTATTACATTTAAATTTTGATAATTTTTTTTTTTTTTTTTTTTTTTTAAAGCGGTTTAAATTGAATTTAGTATAGTATCCATCTTGATTTTACTTAGATATGCAACGAATTTTAAGCATAAAATAGAATTTATTTTAATTATTATTCAAATTCATGGACTTTAGAAAAAAATTCAAGAAATGATTAATTATTTTCTTAGTATTATTTAATAATTTAGTTAATCGACAGCGCTAATATATTTAAGAATAGTTTGTAATATAATTATTTAAAGCTTTCTAAATTAATTATATTAATTGAATCCCCAGAAACTGAAAAAAAAACATTATTCATAGTTAATTTTGCGAAACGGTAAACATATTCCAAGTCGGGTGTTCTAAAAAATGCGAAATATTTCAATGGCTCCGTACTATGAAAAATTGTACCTGGAAAAAACTTGAGATACCTAGAAAAAACCTAGAAATATCAGGGTGACCGAAGGCGAGAGCGCAATTGCACAACCATTTCTTACAAATCTCTATGCTTCTATAATCTAAGCGACTTCCGTTTCCTTTTTCTTTCACTTCTCTTCTACCTCAACTTTACTTTTTTTTAACATCCATTCTTTTATTCTTTCTCATTTGCTCCTCTAGCCCCCTCCAATTCTTTCATTCACTCCTCAGCCAATCCTAGAATCCTCCTCCCCTAGAATCTTTATCACATTATCTTGCCAGCTTCCTTTATTTCTATTAATCTCCGACTACACGTGTCCCTGATCTATGTACCAATAAATTAAACGTTCAACTAAAAAAAAATCTTTAAGCACTTTCCTTCACATAGGACATGACGTCAGAAACGGCGTAACAAATGACGTACTAAAGGACGTACCAAAGGACGTATCAAAGCATATACCAAAAGACGTACAAAAGGACGTAAAAAAGTACGTGTAAAAGGGCTTACCAGAGTACGTCATTTTGTATCCTAATTTGGGACGTCCTTTTATACTTACTTTATGACGTCCTTTTGTAAGTCCACTTTTTCGAACAATTAAGGACAAAGAAGTGGACGAGTTTATCTTGGAAGGCGTATCACTTTCTAGAATTAATTCATAGGAAATTTAACGTCTTCAAGTTGAACATCTTTAAAATTCTAAAAATTCAGAATATTTCAATTTTTAAGTATTGAAAGTTAGCCAATTTTATTTTTAATTGGTAAAAATTTAACCATCCTAAAAGCTTATAATTTATAATTTTTTTAATTAAAGCATTCCAAATTTGACAAATCGAAATTCGTAAAACTTTATGCGCCTTATTCAAAAGCTTTGATATTCGCTGCCTTGAAAATTTAATGATTTCAACATTAGAAGCTTTTAAAATAAACAAATTTATTACTTTTTATCAATTCCGCTTTTTAATAATTTATTAAATGAAGAAATTTTCTAATTGATTAATTTTGACCGCGAAGAATTCAGAAACGTTAAAAATAGTTCAATTTCAAACGGCAAGCTTTCAAATGGAAACAACTTCAAATTAGAAGCATTATGAAAATTAACAGTTTTAACTGCGAAACTTTCAGGAAAGAAGATTTTTAAGTTGTTTTTTTTTGTCAATATACGCATGCGTATAACTTTTCTTTCGAGGGGGCATTATGTTAGGAAAACAACTAACGAAATTTCATCACAAAAAATGTAAGCTAAATATGGTGATTTCGGTTTGTCAGTGGAAACAGTTTTATAAATACATATTCGGAAATATTTGATGCGATTTGACATAATACAATATAATATAATTTCTTTAAATCCAATAATACTTTCTTTATCACAAATTATTAAAATTAAAAAAAAAAAAGATTTTATTAATATTTCTAGCAAAAAATTTTAAAATCTGAGCCAAGTGCAGCTAAACCTTGCCTAAGACGATAGATGTTTATTTTTAGGCAAAAAGGTATATTCCACAAATTAATAACAATTCGAAATTAAAATGGCATTAAACTACTATTTATACTTGGCTTGAATCGCTAATTTATTTATTGTATGCCTTCTGTTAAATCCCTAAACATCTATGTCAGACATATTTCTTGAATTTTATTAAATAATACTTTTAAATAAACCTGGTATCAATGAATAATTGCTTACTTCTTTATAAGTTATTATATATTATATTAATATCGGTTTGTGGACAACCAAAACCAAACTCTTTTCTTAGACTGTTATCGATAAAATCCAAATAAACAATTTTTGGTCTTTACAGTCTTATAAAAGAAAACAACACATTTTAATTAAGGTGTCGCTAGAGATTTCAAGATATTTTAATTTTTGACTGGATTTTATCTTTATTGACTACGAAATTATGGACATTATATAAATTTAACTATTCATGTTTTTCCGACAAATTTTGTCGACTTCAGATCTTGAGAATGGCTCAAAGCCGAGCCAAAACGTCGATTAAATTTTTGACACCTTAATTAAAATGTGTTGTTTTCTTTTATAAGACTGTAAAGACCAAAAATTGTTTATTTGGATTATATATTATAATATGCTTATTTTAATGCATATCAAGAAAATCGAATTCAATAAAGCAACGCTGTCATTTATTACTCGTATACAACTTTTCCATACAACTTTTAATTACATGTTTCATATAAATTTCTGATAACATCCACTAATTCACTTTTGGCAGTATTTTTAATATTAAAATCGCGGAAATGGTCATGGGACAGAGTATTTGAAATTGACTACTTGCTTAGAGTTCGATGCTCACAGAATTGATTTATGTTCCTTTAAAATAAATGTGCAAAGATAAAATTGTGATATCCTTACACTAGCTTTATATTTAAAAACTCATAAAATGATTCTCAATAATTCTTAAGACAGTATTATATTTTAAACTGCAATGCAAATTAGTATTTCTAAAACGAGTAGAAACCACTTTCGCTCGCAAGTAGAAAATAACTGACTAGAAATCAGTAGAAGAAAACAGATTATGCAGCAATTCCTTAAATAATATTGTGCGTATTGGCATCGTTAGTTTTCAGTTATATTTTCGAATCAATTTTTCACGAGTCCTAATTCTACAATGATATGAAACTTACTAACTTGTCTGTTATGACATTTTATTACGAAAAAGTTGTATCAGTTTTACAAAAAAATTGTTAAAAATTGACTATAAAAAATCTAGCCTTTACAAAATGAATTATTTGATTACTTTCTCAATTTTTTAGTCTCATGAAATTGGTATGAAATAATTTCTTTTAGCCTCTTAGATTATTATGTTATCATCCTAATTTGTTCGCTGTTGAAACAAAGGGTCAGTCACAATAATGTCTAAAAATATGTAACTTTTAGTAATGATGATTGAAAAATCATTAGCTAAATGCAGAAAATTGTTCATTTTTATAACCTACTCAGTATTCAGCTGAAAATTAGTGAATGCAGACACGCACAGTCAACAGCGACAATGTTACAATAATCCTTAAATTAATTATATGATATTAAACCCTAATTCATAACACTGTACTTCTCGAACGTTAACAAATCTTTTCTACTTTCCGTTAAATATCGACCTTTGCTGTTATTATGTTCTCCACTGATCATCGAAGTTTTAAAATCACAGGTTTTCTTTATTAATAATTATGATATTTGAAAATATTTTCAACACTTAATGTTCAATTTTACTCTTATTCGGAACCAACAAAGTGTAGTGTATTGAAAAACGCAAATAAAGATTCGATAAGTATGGTTCGCGCCAATATAAAGAAATGTTAAGAAAATAGCAAATAGTGTACAAAATATTATAATTATAATATCGAACTTAAAATATTTAGAGAAAAAAAGTTAATGCATATTAAATTCGAATGGCTAAAAAGAAAACTAGAGGCAAATGCTCTTCTTCTTGTAAAAAAATTGTCGTATATTATTTAATTTTAGTAAAAAAGTTATAAGTGTTACGGATTCTGAACGATGCATTTGTATAATCACAGTTGTTACGTGAAAAGAATCTTTTTCACGGATAATTTCTTCCAGACTATTAAGTATTACATGTCCTGTAATATATTCAATTAAAAAAAAACTTCACAATTATATATTAAAACACCAAATTGTATATGCAGGAAAGTATTAAGCTAAAGCTGCATTTATAACAAGGTTTCAGAATAAAGAGAGCAAAGACTAGAGTTGATTAGGAATCCAAACCGTATTTAAAAAATGGAGAAATTGTTCGATAGCGACTAACGAAATAAAAATCATTATCTCCTGTAAAAATGTCATGGAAATTACAAACTAATCATCTGAGTGATTTTAATTTTGCATTCCTTTTTCCAGTATAAATGCAGACTTTACGACTAATTTAACTCCCAAGAGATTATTTTTTCAAGTAAAAAATATTAGCCTAATCGCTCACTGTAGACATCCAGTTTTTAAAATCGCACATAAACCTAAACTAATCTATGATGCTGTAAATAAATCTAAGACGCGTTTTTTTACTAGAGTTGTTGGCTAACCTTCAACTTTCTGTCAATGATCATGCAAGGAATTATATTTCCCACTTAAATCCTAAACTCTCGCAGAAAAATGCGCGTATAAAACTAACTGGAATTCCTAAGGGAAGGTCTTGCAAATCCTTTGTGTACACAGAGTATCTCCTCTGATGCGAATTGCACTGCAATTGAAAAATTGGAAGATTCGATCAATTTATAATATTAAAATTAGGATATCGTAAATCATTATATTCAACATTTGGAGACACGTACCATATCGCTCAACGATAACTTGGTCCATTTGCTCATAATCGAACTTTAAGTTCCTCCATTCTTTGTTTTATTCTCCGACGCATTTCCTTATATCTGGGATTAAATTACAGATTCATTAAATAAATGTAAATAATTAAATATTATTCGAGGGGTTGACCACTCGGCTTTTTAGTTAGATTTCACGATTTCAAAGATTTCACGAAGGCTTATACACCAGACTTCAAGAATGATCAACCCCTTGATATTATCTTTTTGTCGGGTTAAATTTCAGGATGGCTGCTCAAATCTTAAGAATAAAACTTACTTTTCTTTCAGAAGTAAAATTTGCCTTTCCTCCTCATGATGATAACGTTGTAAAATTCCATGGCATTCTGCCAAAGAAAGATTCAAAAACTGCGCAACATCCGAACTGATTTCGGGTGTCGAGAGTTTGTCAACAAGAAAAAGGCGAGCTACATTTTCATGGGGTCCTAAAACTACCCTAACTTCCAGAGGGTACTCGTCATCTCTGAGTCTCCGTTGCTCTGAAAAAATGGCCATTGTCATAAAAAATAAACGAAATTAAGTTGGGCGTTTATTCACGGGGTGGCGGAACCGATTTTAGCTGAAAACGGGTTAATTAATGTAAACTAAAATTTTATTAATTTTGAACGAAAAAATTTTCCCGAAAATATTATAATAACTGTATTTTTAAACTTCTTTTTCAGTATAACTACATCTTTTGAAATTTGAAAAATCAAATTGAGATTATTATTTGACAATTAGTCACTTATAAAGTCGAACTTGTCAATATTGTGTCTTACAATTAATATCCTGATTGTAGATTTGTAATAATGTTTAATAGATTTCCTCAAATTGTGTTCAATAAGAAATTATTTATTTAATAGTTATTAAAATATCATGATATATTAAATACTATGCCATTTATAATTTCATACTTAACACAACTTAAGAAATGTATTAAACTTAATTACAAACCTATAATAAGGGTATGAATTGTAAGAGAGAATATTGAACAGTTCGATTTTATGAGCTGCTAATAATAATAATCAAACAATAATCTCAATTTGAACTTTCAATTTAAACAAAAAAATTAAATTATACTAAAAAAGGATTTTCAAAATACGGTTATAATGATATGTTCATCAAATTTTTTCTTTTAAAACAAATTAAACGGACAGATATATTTATTTTTTTCAAAAAGGGTCAGATCGATTATTTTAAGCTAGCAGTAAAGCGCAAGTCGCGCGTTAACGTCTCTAAAGTTTTATTTCCTAACATTAAAAATAGAAACAATTTAAAAATCCATTATTAAACAATTTTTTAAATATTGAATGTTTTAAACATTTTTGAAAAAATTGAAAACGTTCCAAATCAAACAATTTTAGATCCGGTAAATTAAAAAAAAAGTCAATATTTCGAATGGAATGGAGAGGAATTGAACTTGTATCATTTCTAAATACAAGCGTTTAAAATTGAATACTTTGAAAACTTTTTAATTAAAAGCTCTATACATTGAAAAAATTCAGACCAACAATTTTTTAATTGGACAATTTCATAAGAAAGGAAACTAAATTGAATGTTTCAAAATCAAAGCTTCTAAAATTTAAAAATTTTGAATGTTTTTTATATAAAAAAAAATTATAATTGAACATTAACATTTTTTAGAAAAACTTCGATTATAAACCTTTAAAATTGAATTATTCTAAAAAAAAGCTTTCAAAATTAAGTAATTTTAAATGGGTTCCATTAAAAATGCAAAAAAAATCTACTACACAACGTTGAAAATTAAACGAATCCGAACTTCATTTAAAGCTAAAAAAAATGGTTAATTACCAAGAATTGTAATATTACAACTTTTTTATACTCAATCTTTTAAAAATTTTGAAATTGAAAATTCAGCGTTCAACACAAGTTTTAACTTTTTAATTTAAAATCGTTTAAATTTTTACGCTTCATTTATAATAACTATTTATTCTTGAAATCTTCAATTAAAATATTCCTCAATTTAAAATAATTAATTTTTTTTAATCTTCAACTAAAAATCGGACAATTTTAAGATATTACATTGATAATTAAAATAAAGACTGAAAAACAAGATCGCCATGATTCCAATTTTTGAGATTGCACAATTTTAAGCTATTCACTTCGAAATTGTGTTTCTTTTCAAGTTGAGTTTGATTATATTCAATATTTTGGAACATTTTCAAATAAAAAATAATTCAATTTGCAATGCCTAATTCTAAAATCTTCTGATTTTTTAGGCTTGAACTTGATCAATTATTTTCTTAATTTTTCATTGTTTTGAATTTCTTGTGGAGGCATTTAATTCAAAATTGTTTAATTACAAATCGTGAAAAATTGAAAATTGTGCAACTAAAAAGTCTTTCAATTTCATATGCTTCGATATCGAAGAATTTACAAACACAGACAATTCTGTACGTTAAAAATTGAAACCAAACAATTTTGAATATTTAAAACTAAAAGTATTAAATTTAAAACTGAACATCAAGGCTTTTGATATGAAATTTTGAAATATTTAACAGTGAAATTGTCCTAACATTTTTAACCTTTCAAACTCTCCATATAAATCAAAAATATTTCAAGGTGGGCTCTAGAAACAAAAATTAATTTCTGGTCATTTCCCGGTTATCAAACATTTTTCCAGGTCATTAATGATGCTTAAATGATATTAAAAAGTCATAATTCGTGGATGAAGATAGTTGATAGAAGAATGTTAATTTTTAACCTGGAGTTGTTTGAACAAAAAAACCTAAGCTTTAATTTTAATTTTAAAAAATAAAGAAAAAAGCAACATTTTTTGCCATAGACTATCATCCAATCCCAATTGGTATTTTTTTTAGTCCGATAGAGACAGATCGATTTTTAGATTGGGGCAATTAAGAAATAATGCCCATGTATATGTCAATTCCCTGAAGGACCTCAAAATTAGACATTATTTCAAAATGAAATATTACAAATTGTACGATTTCAAAGTAATGGCCTACAACATTGTCACACTGGAAATTGGTAGGCCTAAAAAATTATACGGTTCCAGAATTGCACATTCAAAAAACTATAATTTTAAATTGAAATTAAAGAAATTTTAAAGATAATAAATATTATTAATAAGTATCATATTATGTAGGATTAAGTGACATTCAAAGTGACTGGATATATTTTTTTTACTAAAGAAATGTGATTTCTGTCCAAACAAAAATCACTGTAATTAAAACCGTTCGAAATTGAAGAATTTTAAATATATTGTGAGTCTTTAAAGTTTAATTATTCTAAAACCTTTGCAAATGATGTGCTTTCTTGTTGAAAACTTTCAACATTAATTAATTCAAACTTGAAGTCTTAAAAATTAAACAATTCCAAAGTTCGTTCAAAATTAATAATTTCAAATTGTGCATCACATTTTTTAAATTCAATAATTTTAATCCAAAGTGCAAAAGTAATAACTGAAAATCAGTAATAAAGCATTTCCATGCATGTTACTTCAAGTGCTGACAAGACAATTTATAGATTTATTTTAACATTTAATTTAACAATTGATAATATGTCAAACTGACGTATATGTACTTATAAACTGTCACATTTACATGACAGAAAAACTCGCGAGACAAAAACCACACGACTAGCGAGTTGAAATGTAAATAAGAGCTTCAAAGTGGACATGGGCAAGAAATTTTCAGTTAAAATCGGTTCCACCATAGCGTGTAATGGTACGGTAAAGGAGAACTCACCTCCGTTATCACGAACAACAAACAGTGCAAAATTGTCAGGCTTAGCATCGACCTTATATTTGTCAAGCATCAGGTTAATAACTTCCTGAGTGCTCACGAGACTAGTGACCCAGACGGACATCTGTGAACCGTGTGGTGGTGTGAAAAAACTAGTTTCCCGATTATAAAAGTGCCCATTGATTGAGCAGCGACGTCGAAGTCGATTACGAGATTGACGCCTTCCGCCTGGACGACGCCTGATTGCTGTCGAGCCTTGCTTTCGACGTAGAACAACACCATCCAACTGTTAACAAACACAAATTTCCTAGAATACTAGATCCTGGATATCAATAAAATCCATGATTCTGTTTCACTTAAACATTCAGAATCTATTTTTCTCTATCCATTTCCCTGAACTTATCTAAACTTAATTATTGATATTTATCACGAACCTCTAAACCACTGTCAGTGGACATAGTCAAGTTATCATCATCTCTGAAGTGAAGGGAACTGACAGAATCGGTATCGCTGTCATTTCGATGCCTCTGCAGACAATCTGGTCCCGACATAGAGCGATTCAAGCCCTTGTCTATCCAACTCTCATCACTATCGATAGATCTATTGCTAGGTATATTTTTTTCTAAACTATCGTAGTACTCCACTCGGCGAAGAGTACCATTTTTGTTTGGAGTGCCATGATAAACCGGAGTCTCTGTACTAGAAGAACCGTCGACACTGTGTGTAGGCGTACTATTAACACTGCTTTCGCTTCCCTTATTATTTCGAGTCCCAGGACTACTATTCTCGGATCCATTCTTGTCTTGACTCTCGAGACTGGATCGGGCTGAAGGCGGTGGCGTCTCGTTACTGGAATGTGAGCTAATTGACGGAAGACTCTCTGGCATTGTCGAATACAGTTTATTGCCATCTTCTACTTTCCTCTCCACCTGAAAATGTTCACATTTAAAATAACATTCATATTTCTCGAGGGATTGATCACTCTTGAAATCTGGTGTACAAGCCTCCTTGAAATGTTTTGAAATATTTGGACATATTTGATATTGTCCGTTGACAGTGTAAGATCTCGATAGAAATGAAGGCTTTATTTTATACTATTTGTAGATAGATAGTTTCTTTTTATTTTGATGTAAATATTGAAACGATTTATTATTTTATTTTTGTCACTTATTCGCATGTTTTCTAATAGATGTAAAATTATTGCAGTCACGAATAAACTATTTTTAGGCTAAATATAGTGAATATGTACCAGCTTATGGTTTTTTCTCTTACAGGGTGGCCCCTGGACCGGGAAATTACTGGGAATCTTTTGAGGCCGGGAATTTTACAAATTTTTAGAAGAAAAATCTATCCAGTCACTTGAAATATCACAAATTTCATATCAAATGATGATATAATGCAATTGAAAATAATCTTTCTGTCTGCTTTTTTTTTTGAGAAATTATTTACAAATTTTTAATAAATTCGATTTCAACTTTTTTTAAATGTTAAGTTCAATTGTTAATCTTTCATTAACATTTTTTTCAATTTCAAATCTTCATTTTTAAGTGTGGATTTTTAATTCGATAAATCTTAAAATGCAGTTTTGAGCAGCTTTGAAGACTTAGACAATTAAAAGTGAAAAGCGTTAGAAACTTTAAAAAAATGAAATTTTTTTATATTTAACGTTCTTGGTTGATCTACTGTAAATATTAATAATTGATTTTTAAAACTGAACTGTACTTCAAGTATTAAAAAGTGAACAATAATTGATTTTAGAAAATGATTCTGAATACATTCAAAATTAAAGAATTGACAGATGAATATTGAACAAATTTTAAAACATTTTCGAAATTCAAGAAAGAATCTGGAAGACTAAGGCCATTTTTCTAT
Source organism: Andricus coriarius (assembly GCA_932066315.1). NCBI lineage: Eukaryota > Metazoa > Arthropoda > Insecta > Hymenoptera > Cynipidae > Andricus > Andricus coriarius. Next base: position 15,806 of record CAKNWT010186967.1, read on the forward strand.
TTTGCAGGATTTTTTTAAATATGTAAGGAAAATTTCCAATAATTTTTAGAGATATTTTATAGAATTATTTTAATTTATTTTCAATGATGGCGATAGATTTTTAAAGATTTTGAAATAAAATTTTCAACATTTTTAAGGATTTTCAAAGTTTTTAAGATAATTAAACACTTTTCTTGACATTCCTGAGAAAATTATTTTTTTATTTAAAAAAAATATAATTTTAAGAGAATATTTTAAAATATTTCAGAACAAAAACTATTTTTGATGTATAAATGACAATTCAACAATTCTTATTTAAAAAGTGTTAGTTAGAAAAAAATCATTCTTCAATTTAGAGCATTAAAAACGATAAATTGGATTTATAGTTTTAACTGAATCTGAATCTTTGAACTGTACAGTTTACAAAAGTTACAAATTCTAACTTTTGCAGTTCAACTGCATTTAATTTCAAATTGATTAATTAAAAAGTATTAATAGCTTCCATTTTATACGCGTAAATTATTGAGTCTGAATACAAAACTATTAATTTAAAACATTTTTAAACTTCAATTTTAAAAGTTTGAAATTCAAGAGTTCCACTGACATTACTTTAATTTGCAGTTCAGTTTTTATTACTTCAAACGAAAACATGCTACGAGATCAAATTTTTAAATTTCGTTTACCGTTAACATTTTTTACGAAAAGGGCAAAAATGGGAATTTTTTCATTGTTTAAAACGGCCACCCTGGCTTTAAAAAAATAATTTCGCAAATATTTCACACAGATTTCAGAAATCTTTTAGAAGCTTTGAAATCTTTGTTAAATCTTAGAAATTTTCTGAAATATTTTGATGGTTTTGAAATATTTAAATTTTTTTGATATATTTGAGATTTATCAAATCTTTGTGAAATCATTAAAATCTTTTAATTCTTTTGATACATTTGAGATCTTTGAAATCTTTCGGAAATCTTTCAAATCTTCTGAAATATTTTGATATCTTAGAAATCTTTAAAATCTTCTGATATATTCTGATGTCTTTGAAATCTTGAAATCTGGTGTACACTAAAAAGTCGAACATTCAAATCCTCGGCATTTCCTATTCGTATAATATTGTTTGTAGAAGAATTTTTATTTATGTACCTGGAGCAGTTCATCAAGTTCGTCCCACTCCATAGTTTTAACTTCTAACTTCATTGGCAGAGTCAAACTTTTGAGATGATCTGGAGAGGTTGGAATTGATTCTGGTTCACTTTCCAAGTGACTTTCCGCTGATGATATATCTTTCGAAGTGTCTATCACTTCATCCTTCTCATCTTCCTGGTAACAAATTAATTATTATCGAGCTGAATAGTCAAGATTTCTATAATCTGTACTTTAAAATTCAAAAACTACAAACATCGGTGACACTTCTTCGGCAGGAGTTTCTGTGCCGAGCAGTTACTACGGTTCGTTGATCGTCGTCTTCTTTGAGATGAATTACTCCTCGAACACCCCAGTATATTCGCAGTGCTCCTTCCAGAATCAAGCGACCGTTGACCTTCATTATCATATTATATAATAATCATTTTTGAATTTATTGCGGAATTTTCTATTACCATTGATTACTGTTCTAGCTTACCTCGCGGCTCCGAATTCCACCGCTCTTGCCTTCATAATACTGATTGAAGACCTTCAACTTCGATTCCAAATGCGATCTGAGCAACATTAAATTTAATTTGTTAACAATCTTTACTTTGGTATGTTTGAAATTATTATTTTAATAATATTACCTCGGCAGTGTCGAGCGAAGTTCCTTTTTTCCAAAACTGGTATGCGATTCAACTCGTGTACCATGACCAAATAATTGAGGTCCAAAAAGTGCTCCATAACAAGGAACATGGCAATATGGAACGCCTTTATGCTACAGAAAATACCAAATTAGTAACTTAAATCTTATAGCTTCAAAATTGCAAATTTTTCAATTGACATCCTGATTTTAGGCTTTTTGCGGGTTTAGGATTCATTCAGTTTAACAAGATTCAGTATTCGGAAAAGGAATAAAATGTTATAAATTTATAAATGCATAAATGAATAAATTACTTGAAGCATGCTGATTAGTCCGTAATTGTCTTTCAGTGACAGCGCCTTATGTTTACAAGCAACAATCTTATAAATAACATTAATTTGCATGCTAAGTAATTACCTCTGCATGTTGACCAGGATTTAATCGTTTTCCACATTCTTCGCATCGCAAACACTCAGGATGCCAGTCATACCCCAAAGATTGTTTGCGTTCCGCTGAAAAATCATTTTTACAGGGCTTTGTCCATCTCTCAAACATCTTTAAACTAACATCGAATACTTCCTTTTTGCATTTTTCACTTTACTAAAACTAACAATTTTGCTTCATAATTTTAAAATTCGGCTAATAAAAGTAATAAAATGGAAAATAATTTCTTTTTCTGTTTTGACAGTCCCAAAAACTTCGAAAATGTTAAGGAAACATAACCTCAAAAACAGAACATTGACCCGACACTTTAACGTCTTAATAATTAGTAATTAAGTCAATTAAACTAATAAAGGCCAATCAAGACAATATTAAAAAAATAATTACGAGTTATTCATTCCTAATTTTGTAAGGATTATAGAAAAGAGAATAACATTTTGTAAAAAAAAAGTACGATACAGTTTTGAGCGTTTTGATACTAACCAAAGTAGACAGGTTTTCCACATTTGTGGCACTTCCACATGATGATAAATTTTCGTGTGTACTAAAAAACATTCGTCTATAAGCCACTATGAAATTGAGATGTGCTTATTATTAAAATTATAGGTAACATCACAAAATTTAGAAGTGAATAAAGATCTCGGTTTGATAAGGCCAACGGAGTTTACGCCACTGAATTCACGCATGCGCAGTTTCTCGCAATGTTACCAATTTAACCAAATTTGTAAACAATCGCAAAGAAAAATAAACATCATTTTAAAAGGTATTTAGGGAACGTTGATATTTTACCTCGAATTTTAACGATTCAGTATTTTTCAGTTATTAGTACTATCTTTAAATTTTTATACTTTATACGTAACTGATTAAAATAATATATAAAAATTCCAGGCATAAACAATAGGGCGTAGCGTAAACTATACATTTCAGAAAATGAAAGACCCTTCTTGAGAAAAATCGAAAGATGGGTGAAAAAAGGCAAACCCTTTTTTTTATATTTTCTCATAATATAAGTATTTTTAATTTTACTTACTAATTATCATACATCTCCACTTACTCGCCAGCTAACTTTACTTCGTCGACTGCTGAGACGGGGAAAACAATAATGGACTCAAATGCATGGACTTTATTTTCATAATATCTACGTAATAAGTAATAATTATTATTATTTTATTATTTCATTAAATAATTCTTTATAAATATAATGTTAGAGATGGTGAAAATGACATACTTCAGACCAAAAAAAAAAAGAATTCGTTTGTAGATCCTTTATTTTCGACGTTTCGAAAA
>CAKNWT010187090.1:0-10469 GCA_932066315.1 Andricus coriarius
GAAATTACTGGGGATGTTCCGTAGATACTTCTTCCCCAGGATATCGTTAACGGGATCCTGGCAGGATCGCCAATTTTGTAATGGTCTGGAGAATAATGGACCTTTTCTTTGTATAAATGCCTGAACTGTGAGACAGGACTTCTTTATTGTATATTGATCTTTACTGCTAAGCGGTAGGAAGCAGACTAAATTCCTACACAAGGGATGCGTTACGCAACCCCGTCAAGCTAAGGCCCATGCCTAGACGAAGAAGTGGGGATCTTAGGCGATGCTGTTACAGGATCCCATAAATAAAAAAAAGTACTTAAAAGGTACTCTGCAGTTTGGTAGCCTCCCATCCAAATATTCAAGGTGAGACTTAGGATTTCTTACCCGTGACATTCAAGACCTAATTCTTATTAAGTAACTTTTAACAAGGAATCCAGTGGTGACCTTGAAATTGACCTTGAACTTGACCTTCGAAGTTATTTCAAGGTCAACTTTGTTTTTTTAAATAGGAACCCCTATTTTTGACAACGGAAATCGAACGAGCAGAAAATTTTGCTTCTAAACATAAATTTAGGTCATGGGTCAAGGATGACCTTGAACTTCAGCTGAAGATTATTAGGCTTGACCTAGGTATGGGGCGGGTCCAATCTGCACTGATGCGGCTCAGCTGTTTACGAAAAACTTCGAGGTAATTCTTGGAGTAACTTTCACAAGGAATCCAGCGGTGACCTTGAATGTGACCTTGACCTTAACCTTCACGGTTATTTCAAGGTCAACTTTGTATTTTCAATTGGGTACCCCTTTTTTGACATCGGCAATCGAAAGAGCAGATAATTTTGCGTCTGAACATAAATTTAGGTCTTGGGTCAAGGATGACCTTGAACTTCAGCTGAAGGTTATTAGGCTTGACCCAGGTATGAGGCGGGTCCAATCTGTACTGCTTCACCTCAGTTGTTTATGAATAACGTCGAGGTCATTCTTGGAGTAACTTTTAACCAAGAATCCTGTTTTGATCTTTAATTTGACCTTTAAATTGACCTTCAAGGTCAAAAACAAAATTTGTTTAGTAGAAAAATTGAAAAAATTGAAGAAAAATCAAATTTAAAAAATTAGGAAAAAAGTGTGCGTATTGAATATTAATTATGCTAGCACCAAACCCACGAATAATAAAAAAGTCGATCAAAGTATAGTTTTAACTTTCTTCACAAAAAATTTGATAAAATAATGAATAAATAAATTTTTAATTTGTTTTTCTTTTAATTTTTTAAATTTTGTTTACTTGACAAATTTTGTTTTTGACCTTGCAGGTCAGTTTGAAGGTCAACATGAAGGTCACCACAGGATTTCTCGTTAAAAGTTACACCAAGAATGACATAAGCCTTTTTGGTAAGCACCTAAGCCGAAGCAGTACAGATTGGACCCGCCCCACACCTGGGTCAAGACTAAAAACCTTCAGCTGAGGTTAGAGGTCATCCTTGACCCATGACCTAAATTTATGTTTAGACGCAAAATTTTGTTTTCTTTCGATTGCCGATGTCAAAAAAGGGGTACCCAATTGAAAAAACATAGTTCACCTTGAAATAACCGTGAAGGTTAAGGTCAAGGTCACCGCTGGATTCCTTATGAAAGTTACTCCAAGAATGACCTCGAAGTTTTTCGTAAACACTTGAGCCGCAGCAGTGCAGATTGGACCCGCCCCATACCTAGGTCAAGCCTAATAACCTTCAGCTGAAGTTTAAGGTCACCCTTGACACACGACCTGAGTACATGTTTGAACGTTAAGTTTCGCGCTCGTTCGATTTCCGTTGTCAAAAATAGGGGTTCCTATTTAAAAAAACAAAGTTGACCATGAAATACCCTTGAAGGTCAAGCTCAAGGTCAAATTCAAGGTCACCACTGGATTCCTTGTTAAAAGTTACTTCAAAAATGACCTTGACCTTTTTAACAAATATGTTACCTGTAAAATTATTTAGGTGTTTCGTTACTTTTTGGACACCCTGTATATTCCTCAGGTAGACCTGGCTTTTCAGTGAAACAGCTTGGCTGAGATTTTGTCGACAAGGTCCAAGCGGTTCAATGGCTCAATTGGCAAGGGCGTACGGTAGATATTTAGGTTTAGACTCAGGTTTAGGTAGTTTAGGTAGGGTTCAAATCCCCAGCGAGTGTGATTTTTCAAACCGTTTGAGCGTCCGATTATATTCGCAAGTTACTGTGCGTGCAGTTGTACAATTTCCAAAATAAATTAAGTGCAGTGATCATATATATAAAACAATTTTCGTGTGCAAATTTATCATTATATTACATCATCTGTTTCGAGCTGCTGTACGGAATAGATCCCGGCTAGGACTGGATAAGACCCGGATAGAATTTCCAACCGCTACATATAGGTCCCGGGTAGGCCCGGATATGAAATTGTATACCAAAAAGATCTCTGCTAGGACCGGATAATACTCGGATATAATTTTCAAGCGCTACACCGAGAGAACACACTTACGTTTTATGTGTGAGAAATCCATTAATTTAATGCTTGACCCATTCATGCTAAGACGGTATGAATTTCGAGCATTAATAGCTTAAAGTTGGTACTGAAAATTCAAAGCAATATCCATGGGAAAGTATCACTGCGCTTCTACTTGTTCTTCGTGAATTTTTACAGCTGACATGCTTTTAATGTACAATGGCGTAATTTTACTCCGAACGCTTGTAATCCATACTAAAATAGTATGGTCCCCATGCATTGAAGGTATTAGCTGGTTTGTACATAAAACGCGTGTCGTTGTTATTCTCAGAGCATATACAGTTTAGACTTCACATACATGCTATTATACGTATTTTGTATAGCGCTATCACTACACTAAATTAGTATGAATCTATGCTGTCATAGTTTGAAATAATCCTTACTAACGTAGCGTGAGACGGAATCATACGAGAAAAGTAAGTATCTTCTCTCGGTGTATGTATAGGTCCCGGATAGGCCTGGATACGAAATTGTTATGCCGATTAGATCCCAGGTAGAAGCGGATAAGACCCAGATAAACCCTTCCTAGAGCCTGATCCGACTTGGTTAAAATCGAGGTAGAACCCAATTCGCACACAATTTCTTGTTCCGTTTAGAACCCAGATAGAACCCTGTATATTCCCTATTGCGAAATTCTCACAGGACTCCTGGTTTACCCTGATAGAAACTCATGTCGATTTTTCAGTATAATACATTTCGCCATAACTTCGAAAATGCACGTTGCGAAAACGTGGATCTTTTCTCATTCCGACAATAAATTAAACAACCGATAATCTATCATATTTTATTTGAAAATTGCATTTATCATGATTTTTATAAGGACAGTAATGCATTTTGCATACACAGTATTCGAGATAGCAGACGATAAGTCATTGTCTTCTGATAAGGTAGTGATTGTAAAATGCCGTAATTGTTTATTTATGAAAATAAGCGTTGAGCGACTTTTAAAAATATACCTGTTTTTGAAATTTTCAAGTCTTTTAATATTATTAAAGTAAATATTTTCCACTACTTTTCCGATAAATATTTGCAAATTTCATTGGTCGTAGGGTACCTCTTGGACCTTCAAAACAGCGCGAAGTATTGAGTATCTGGAAGTTATTGGAGCCATGCTAATAAAAAAGAGCAGCCTATATCAATTCATTTTAATCATACATGTTATACTGCGGTTTCAATTTGTTTATTTATTATAAGATTTCTTGTTATTCTTGAATTCAATTCAAATTTCATCCTAATTGTTTCAAATTGGCGTTGATGTCGTAGCTAGCCAACAGGCGTATAGCGGAGGCGTGACAACCATGCCGAAAACTGAATGGCACCTGGGTGAGGTGCCTCAAACGGTGACTCTGGGATAACGGGCGACCTCTCAGAGTATGCAGCCTTATCCTAGCATGCGGGGCTCTACAAGGATGGACGAATCCTTTCCCTAGCTGCTCGTGGGAGCAGCTATGATAACACCAAACAGAGTTGTAGTAAGTGCGGTTCAAAACAATCGGACAACAATGCCGACTATCCTAGAGTTGGGGGAGCCAATTAAGACGAAGTCAATGCGATTGACCGGCAGAATCTCATTACTTTTAAGTGGACAGCTCGATTCAGGGACGACCTGCTGGCGTGTTATGATACCAGTATGGCCCTTGAACGCAAAGCTTACATGGCGTGACTGCATACTCTGTGGTGCGAGAAACACCCAGAGCTCTCGCATTTTTGGCATGTGTCTCTTTATGTACCCGTAACGTGCATACTTTAAATATCCACTCAGAACATGTCCAAGTGTTTCTGGCTCTTGCTTGCATGATCGGCAGTTGGTATCGCCTACAGGTACATTCATTATGCGCCCGCGGTGAACTATGGTGTTTATAACGCCGTCTGGACAGGCAAAAAGAAATCCCTTAGTCTCCGATCTCAATCCAGCAGACTTGAGATACATTTTGGACAGACTCATCGAGAGCTCTTCTCTACGTATGATGTCGTAGAATTTGCCATGAAGGGGCTTGTTAGCATGTTCTCTTAGTATAGGCGTATGTTCTGCTTCCTTTACACGACTTTTGAGCACCGAAGGTGTTAGTGATGCTAGGCCATGTGTAGTGTTGCTGCACTCAAGGGGGAGGCCAAGCTCCTCTGCGACAAGGTTTAGAAACGCCGCAGCATTGACGACTTGATGTTGATGTACGAGTCGCATAAGAGAATCTGCACTATTTAGAACTGAGCAGGATGTATCAAGAATCGTTCTTCGATAAAGACACTCCGAGCTTAGCAAGCCTCTACCCCCTTTATCTCGAGGGAGGTATATTCGAGGTACGGAAGATCTACGATGATGAATTCGATGGATTTTCATTATCTTGCGTGTGCTTCGGTCAAGGTGCTTCAATTCATTGACGTTCCATTTTACTGCACCAAATATTTTAAAGCAGTATAGGAACGGCCAGCATCTTGGTCGCCTGGATCTTATTCTTTCCAGATAATTCGGAAGCCCAAATTTTTCTGATAATTTGGCGATACTTGTTTTCAAGGGCTGTTTTTAACACACGCACATTTTGGGTTTCCGCTTGCGATATTCCAAGATATCTATATGTTTTTCCATTACCAATATGTTAAATGGTATTTGCGCCTATGGGTTGAACATCCTAATCGTCACGCGATGGTTTAGTTTCTAGTCTTCCTTGGTGTAGGTGGACGCGGGCACTTTAAACTTTAGCAAAAGTTACAAAAGAGTGATATTTCGGAAGCGTCTTTACTTAGATGATATGTATCTCCATATACTTTCTCCCAAAACACTTGAATCTCTTCTCGCCTAGGCGGATTTTTAACGGCACGTGACTTTTTATTGAACAGACGGGAAGGATGAGTAGAAAAGGTGGAATTTTCCTGAATCCGCGCGAGTTCAAGGCGCTGTTTCGCTGTTGAAAGAGATCTTATTTTTTGCGTCCAGTTCTGCTTGATGGTCAACAGTTTACACTTGTTCAGCGTGTGATTGCTGTATTACAATATTAGCGTGAGTTGTAAAAACACTTACCCTCTAGAGTATCATCATTCAGAAAATCTACCCCTAGAATGCTTCGCCATATGACATATATGTAGTTTAAAATTTTGGAATTTGTTGCTGCAAACATCTTGTTTCGATATCAAATTCTATTAAGAATGATCCGTGTTATTCTAAATAATCCCTAAATTACGTGCCATCCACCCCGATAATATTATCACTGAATAATAAATATATTTATTCATATAATATTTCTGTAAGTAACGGATTAAAATACTTGATTTGATATACAGGGTGTCCTAGACTCAAGTGTCCGGAATTATATAGCTGTATAAAAATTAAAATAATAAATCGAAAATTCCTTTTCAAAAAATCAGTTCAAGTTTTAGTTTTTGAGTTAAAAAATATTTAAACTAGACCAATCAGGAGCACACGCGACTACATATATGGCGCTCCTGATTGGTCCAGCTTAAATATTCTATAACTCAAAAATTAAAGCTTCAACTGATTTTTGGAAAAGGAATTCTTAATTAATTTTTTTTTATTTCTATACATCTATATAAGTCCGGAACGGTCTACCAGATGTTATGTAGTCAATCACACATTGAACACGGGACGCATTATGTCTTGCCCATCCAATCTTCTTGTTCAGTTGATGTAAGCGTCTTTTGGTCTTTTGATCCATCGTTGGTTTGAGCCTTCGTCCAGTGGTCGGATTCTTGCGAGATTTCTCCACGAAGGGAGGCATTCATTTCAGCCAGATCTGGGGGCTTAAGAGGAATTTTCATGTTAATGTTCCTTCTTGTCCTGAAATCGTGATCATCTCTCAGAAGGTGCCTGCTTTCCGCGGTTGGTCTTAATGTCGCTTCTTCATCTTCGGCTGGAGCTTGATCAAGCAGCGGTTGGGGAAGCGTTTCGCGTACATATCCATTTTTCCAGAGGTAGGCACGTTGATTTGGCTACGATTGAATCGAAACGTGCTGAAGCTCTGGGTGTTTTTGGCACCACAGAGTATGCATACGCGCCATAAAGCCTCGGTGAACAGGGATAATGCTGGCATCGTAGCAGTTTAGCAAGTCATCCTTGAGTTGATTCGTCCACTCAATGTGGGCATTTCGCCGGATCAATATTATAGAATCAAAAAACGACGCAAACATTTCGCGGAATGGTGAGTTTTGTGGCATGACGTCGATTGGTAGAAATGCCAGCCGTCAGGAAGGTTAGTACATGGTACTGCAACTGCATACGACATTTTTGAGAAAATCTCCGAAACGTGAAGGTAAGTTATAAAGGTCTTCATAGTAATCATTTCAAGTGTAGAATGCATTTGCGCGATTATGTTTCTTCATCCTTTTATCGGTTCAAGACCTTTCAGTTTCACGAAATACAAGCAACTGTCCGAAATTTGAGGTTAGTGGCACTGTAACCGCAAATTTCGGACAGGTGCTTGCATTTCGTAACACTGAAAGGTCGTGAATGGACAAAAGAATGGAATCTGGCTGAGAAAATCCATTCTACGCTTGAGAAATATTACTATTTGTACATTTATGACTTTTTCGCTCAAAACGTTTTCTCGAAAAAGTTGTCTGCATTCCCACGGCGGCATGTCAAAATACTCAATTCAAGGCTTCCCGCTCTTCGTGCCTCTTTTTTTTAATTGGTCACCCACTGATGCGGGCGTGACCGTACAGCCCGTACAGGGACCGTGGTGGGAGATTACGAAACTGCGAAAATTAGAATAAGCGTGTATAGGGGGTGTAGAATAAGCGAACTGTAGAGACCAGGTATCCTTTTTGCGCAAAAACGGATATAAAGCTCTTTATCGGCAAGAAGAAGATAAACGTCCTCCAGCGAACATGCCACCCGTTACAGGAAGACGCCCTTTCCAGATAGCCGATAATGCCAACATGAGAAGTAGGAGATCTATTCCCCAAAAACTCTTTCTCAGGATAGACAGATTATCTTAAGCTAATACTGCTCTCCCCGATTTGCTCCCCGAAAATGTGAATGTCTGGAATCTGAACTGTGTAGTTTACGAGAAGGCGGTAAAGGCCAAGGTAAATAACATTCATGGCCACGTCTCACAACCGTGAGATGGGTGGTCACAGGACACGACGAATTCACAACGACAGGCCGGCGAAACTCTCGTGTGTTTTAAGTACACGAAGCGACCCAAGGATTACAGCTTTTTGCATCCATTTCGGCAGTGATGTTGTATTCGGACGGGGCCGATATTTCGATCACGAATATAGTTCGCTTTTCGAAATCATGGAGAACAATGTTAGGCCTCGAGTGTGCAACGGAGACTGCTGTCCGAAAATCGTAGTTCCAGAATATTTGGCACTTCTCGTTTTGAACAATTGACTCTATCTCCCTTGGAGCGTTCGGCAGGGCAGGGTCGCGACCAACTCCGTAAGAGCGACAAAGCTGGTAATAGAGGACTCTTAGGGCCGCATTATGTCTGTGGATTTACGTCGTTCCTGCATGGGTGGGACACATCGATAGTATGTGTTCCAGGTACTTAGCGTGTGCATGATACGCTCTGCACCTATCGCTCGGAACTTTTTGGCATAAAATGCAGTTACGGTATGCTAAGGTGGAAATGACACCGTCCTGGCATGTGAAAATAAAACCCTCTGTACCTGAATTAAGCCCTGATGATATGAGGAAAGTAACATTTTTCTCCTTCGACAAGGACTGTTTTTCTACATTTCTGTGAAAAATTCCGTACATTTTCTTGTCTATTAGCTCTTGATGGAATTTTTGAACTTCCGCTTTCTTCACTTCGGCTTTCAGAAGTAAAGCATCTAGATGGATTAATGCACTTTCCTCACTTCTGATGTTAGAATTCAGGCAAAGGGTCTCGGCCGCTTGCTCCGCGGCTTTGTAAAGGAACGCTCCTTTGCCAATCATCTCGTGGTTTCTGACCATTTTTCGTGTGGTGACATCAAGGGCCATCAGTTCGTTCTTCGCCCATTGAACCACCCCAAACGAGTAGAGTAAAACAGGGACGGCAAGAATGTTAGTCGCAGATATCTTGTTCAACGTTGACAGATTGGAAGACCAAATCTGTCGAAGAAGATGCTTGTATCTGCTTCGGAGAGACTCCTTTACTGATGTTACGTCCTGAATGCGGCCCAGGTATGTATAGGTCTCTACAGTGTTAAGATGTCTGATAACACCTATATCCACAAGCTTAGGGTTTTCGGGATCGCCAACAATCTTTCCGTTCTTCAGATGAATATGGGCACATTTATCCAATCCAAAGTCCATCCCAATCTCTCTTGTGTACTTCGCGACGATATTTATGGCAGTTTGAAGTTTGCCTTTACCAGAGGTATAGAGCTTCAGGTCATCCATATAAAATACATGAGTGACCTTATGATCGCAAAGGGCTCATGGTATCGCCTTGAAAGACGCCCCTCTGGAAGGTGGCGTTGTTTGTTGTCACACGATAATTTCCAGATAAGATAGTAAATCTAGTTTTCCAAAGAGGCATTAATCTCTCTATGCATCTCACTATGTGTGGATGCACCTTCAAGCTTTCCAACAGACAGATGATAAGTCTATGAGAGGTTGAATCTAAAGCTTTCCGGTAGTCAATACAGGCCATTGACAGGACGCGTTGATGGGCTTCAGCGTCTTTGAAGACACACCTGTCAATTAGAAGATTCTCTCGACAGCCTGCTACACCTTTTTTCGAGCCACGTTGTTGTTATATCTCACGCCACACAGGCTCAATTCGTCGAACAATCCTGTTGTTTAGGACAGCTGTAAAGATCTTATACAGTGTGTTCAAACAAGTTATTGGCCTGTAATTCTCTGGGTTGGACAAGTTGCCTTTTTTCGGTAGGAGTATAGTAGTGCGTCCTAACACCAGCGACGGCGGAATGGGCGTCTCTGACTTTAAATATGAGGTGAATATGCGGGCCAAATGTTGGTGTGTAGAAGTCAACTTCTTCCACCAGAAGTTCTTGATACAATCTGGTCCAGCACTGGAAAAGTTTTTGGTTACTCTAAGTGCTTTTTTCACCTCTTCGGCAGTGACTGATGGACATTCCTCCTCAGATTTTATGAGGTCGCAGAATTCCTTGAAGCGGATGATATTGTCAGTATCTTCTTTCAACTTTAGTGTTTTCGGGATCTTGTATACCTCTCTCCAAAACGTCTCTACCTCGTTGGGCTTGGGTGGATTTTTGACTGAAACAGGGTGATCCCTGAACAGGCCAGATGGGTCAGCGAGAAACTTTTGGTTCTCCCTGATCCATCTCTCCCTCTTCTGTATTCTCCTCCTTGCGTCAGATAACAGCCGTATTTTGTCAACAATATGCTGCTTGATTGTCAGCTGCTTTGACTTGTTTAGTGTGTGATTCAAGGTCCTCAGTTCTTGGGCGAACTTTCGAACGCTTTTCGTGAACGATCTACCAGATGTTATGTAGTCAATCACGCATTGAACACGGGACGCATTCTGTCTTGCCCATCCAATCTTCTTGTTCAGTTGATGTAAGCGTCTTTTGGTCTTTTGATCCATCGTTGATTTGAGCCTTCGATATGAATCAGCCAAAGCTCTCGCAGCACCATAAACTGAGCAATTGATGGTCCAGAGGTCGGACTCTTGCGAGATTTCTCCATGAAGGGAGGTATCCATTTCAGCCAGATCTTGGGGCTTAAGAGGAATTTTCGTGTTAATGTTCCTTCTTGTCCTGAAATCGTGATCATCTCTCAGAAGGTGCCTGCTTTCCGCGGTTGATCTTAATGTCGCTTCTTCATCTTCGGCTGCAGCTTGATCATGCAGCGGTTGAGGAAGCGTTCCGCGTACATATCCATTTTTCTAGAGGTAGGCACGTTGATTTCGCTACGATTGAATCGAAACGTGCTGAAGCTCTGGGTGTTTTTGGCACCACAGAGTATGCATACGCGCCATAAAGCCTCGGTTCTTTATACCTCTCTTTCTTTTCATTCTCCTTGGCTATGATGTTT
>CAKNWT010187252.1:0-16544 GCA_932066315.1 Andricus coriarius
TAGAGCACAATCGTCTGCTAATAGCTAATTATCTTCAATTATAATTAAGAATAAAGTAGCAGAACTCACCGGACCAAAAATGTTATAACACAGAAACTCAAAGTGTGATTCTGACGAGAGTAGGGAGGGGTGAAGGAAAGCTATAGTAAGGGTGGGGTAAAGGAAAGCGATGAGGGATGACATATGAAATGAAGAGGAAGGGAACTTATTTAGGGTGGGGGAGGATCTGGAAGGTAATTACCTTATCACCGTTATGTTTGATTTGATTATAACTAGGTCTGGTAATTATCAAAGGTGTTTCTTTAGAGCATATTTGGGTCTCTTTAGCGTTTAATCAGATTGGTTACAAAATTTCCCAAATTAGATTCTTCAGTGAGAAGCAAGGGCCCTCTCTTTAGAAAACGGATATTGGGGGCATCTAGGGTTTGGGGCATCTTAAGGTTATCCCTGGACCCGGCCTGATGTCTTTGCACCACTAGTCACTTCTCTACTCTCCGCAGGGAAAAATCACATTATGATAAAAAAAAAAATAAAAAATTACAGCAGTGTTAATTTCAAATATTTACTTCATTATTACAAGAAAATACATACATTTTTTGATTGGTAATGTTCTGAACTCATCGTAATTTGATTCGCCAGAATGGGAATCCTTGTAATCGGAAAATCATCAGTGATCGTTAATTGCCTTCAAAGGCACCAGTGACCTGTCGAGCATTTCGTACATGAGCGAATTTTCACGGTCAGAAGGCAGTTCACAGCCGTAGCGTTGTCATTATCGTGGAATTAGGCTTTTACGCCCCCGATGACTATAGAGCTTTGTGGAGGTACTGCAGATGATTATCAAAACAATGTCGTTTATCTTCTACCGTGATCCACGTCCGAAGCATCACATCGGAATTATCATGGCTAATGCACAGGCATCCATGGCAAACTTGCATTAAAATCTTCACTAACACAGGGTCGTGAACCTCACGCAGTTGAAAGTTAGCTACTTAAACCTACTTATACGTGATTGCGTTCTCCACGCAGCTTGGAAATTCTGACAGGAACGCTATTTCCAGGAGAAATCCGATTGCGATAAGCCGATAAAACTTTACGAGTATCTTCAGAAACAAGAAAAGTATGTCTGAAATAACTTTTCTATTTTAAAAGAGGCTACGATTTTGTAGCATTTGCGGAGATTAAGCAGAATACGGTATTATGGAAAAAGAAAAAAATAACTTTTCATTTATGTTTTTTACTTTCATGTTTTCGAAAGAGAGAACGTAAATTGATTCTTGATCTTAACCTTCTTTGTCATACTGTTCGCGTTCAGAAATCGCAAAAAAAACTACCTCGACCTGCGCTTAAACTAAAAACTCCAGTTTTTTATGTGCGGTTGCGTCATCCGATTTCGGCCCGCGCCGTCACGTCGCATCACTTGAATTTTTCTCGTTTCGGTTGGTTAATTTTCCGTCGTTTACTCTTCATAACATTTGAAGTATATTTGAGGCATTGGGCTTCACTTTTGTATGAATATTGGGTGCAGTTTCGAAAATAACTTACTTCCGATTAATTTGAAACTAGGTATACCCACGTATTTTGACCCGCTGATTACGAAGATGATAGTCAAAATACCCGAAAATTTGATTTTCAAGGTAGAAACACCAAAAACGGTATCTTTTTTTTCATTTTTTCAATATATTTCGATAAATATTGACTTAAGAGGAAAAAGTCTTAAATAAAAGTTCCCTGATGGAAGCAAACGGGATGAAATCTTTTGCGTTTTAATCCGTCATCTATCCATAAGTATCCGTTTGAATACTTTTTTTATACTCTTCAATCCGTTCGTGTCCTTTGGATATCCATCTATCAGTTTAAATAATAATCTTCTCCGGCGTAACTATCCATTCTAATCCTTCTATGTCCGTTTTTGTGTATTACAATCTTTTTTTATACTTATACATTTCAATCCTTCATTCTTCATCCGCGACTCAATCCTTATATATTTGCCAACTACTTACATTTGATTTCGTCACCTATCACGCATTAAAAATGTATCTGTTTCAATCAATGCTTATTCTCTTTAATCCTTTCCCTAAAAATGTATTCTCTTACCATTCTAATCCATGAATCTCTATATGCTACCTTATCCTTGTCTATCTGAGACCTACTTTGGCATTCCTTAATATCTATCACGGATAGGATACGCATCCGTTCCAATCATTACCTACCTCTTTAATCCGTTCTCCACAAAACACATTCCTTATCCGATCCAATCCATAATTTCCTATCCGTCACCCTATCCTATTATATCCACAACCTACTTTGGCATTCCTTGTTAACTATCTCGGATAGAATATTTATCCGTGCCAATCATTACTTATCATCTTTAATCATTTTTCCACAGAAAGAATGGGCTATCCGTTCTAATCCATAATTTTCTATCCGTCACCCTATTCTTGTATATCCGCGACCTACTTTGAATTTTCTCGTTATGTAACCGGATAGAATATTAATCAGTGCCAATAATTACTTATTCTCTTTAATCTGTTCGCCACAACATAAATTAGAAAATTATGGATTGAAATGGATAGGCAATATATAATTATTTCCTATCCGTTTCATCATAATTTCCTATCCGGCAAGATATTCTTTTCTATCCGCGACCTACTTTGACATTTCTTGTTAACTCTTACGGATAGAATTACTTATCCATGCCAGTTAAAATTTATCCTCATGTATCTTTTCTCTGCATACAGAATTGGCTATCCGTTCTAATCCATAATGTTCGATCCGTCAGCCTATCCTTATCTAGCCGCGACCTACTTGATTTTTCTCGTTATGCAACACGGATAGAATCTTAATCCGTACTAATAATTACGTATGCACTTTATTCCGTTCCCCGCAAAAT
Organism: Andricus coriarius; assembly: GCA_932066315.1. NCBI lineage: Eukaryota > Metazoa > Arthropoda > Insecta > Hymenoptera > Cynipidae > Andricus > Andricus coriarius. Next base: position 2,894 of record CAKNWT010187252.1, read on the forward strand.
ATATTTCCTATCCGTCCGAAACCATGATTTTCTATCCTTCACTCTATCCTTTTCTATGCGCGACCTACTTTGACATTTCTTGTTAACTATCACGGATAGAATACTTATCCATGTCAGTTAATATTTATCCTCATGAATCATTTCTCCACAGAAAAAATTGCCTATCTGTTCAAATCTATAATTTTTTATCCGTTAGCGTCTTCTTTTCTATTTGCGTACTACTTCGATTTTATCTCGTCACCTATCAAGGATTGAAAAGGTATCCGTGATAATCTATGCTAATCCTCTTCCATCCTTTTATCCGTCACCAAATCCTTGTTTGTCCGGAAACTATTTTTATTTTTATCATTATGTAAAACGGATAGAATATTAATCCGTGCCAATCATTGCTTATCCTTATTTAATCCTTTTTTCAAAAAGCTTATTTCCTGTCCGTTATAATTCGTGATTTTATATCAAATATGAATTAGCATTATAGTTTTTACTGCAGAAAAATACGGATAGAATTTTTTTATTCAAACTGATGGGCGAGGATAGCATATTATTTGTTCAATACAAATTCAAAATGATAGACGCGGATAGAGTATTAATATTCGAATACTGATTGAAAGGGATAGATATGGAGAGCATATTTTTACTTGAAGATGGATGTAAACGGATAGATATGGATAGATTATTATTTTTGATTGAAGGTGGATCAAACAGGATACATAAGGTTAGAATATTTGTTGTTGAAGACGGATTAAAACGGATAAATGGGATACCATCTCACTGATAGATAAGGATAAAAAAGCTTGGACTGAAACAGAGAGGGTCGGATTAAATTCCACTTCGCGTATTGAAAATTATTTAAACGGATAAAGATTTAATAATCTAACAAAGGAGAGAACATGCTTGAAAACGATGCAAAGTACTCATTCGAACGGATAAAAAATTTCTATCCGTTTAAATCCGCTAATTCCTATCCGTTTGAATCCGTTTACTTCCAGCAGGGTTGTAGCCCTTGAGAAAATACCCCTGTGACTGGTAACGGAAATAATGTAGGTCACATACCTTAAACTGTCCAACTTCTCACGGAGGGCTGGGAGGCAACCCTATGATTAGCCACATCAATAATGTAGGTCGCACACCTTCCCTTTTCCAAGGTCTCATGGGTGGCGGGAATGCACTCCTGTGACTGGTCACAGAAATAATATTTTTCAAGACCATACCCCTTTGCAAAGTCTTGTGGAGGCAGTTAGGCACCCCTGTGACTGGTCACAGAAATAATGTACGTCACAAACCTTCCCCTTTCCAACTTTTCGCGAAGGTCGGGAAGGCACCCCTACGACTAGCCACAGCAATAATATTGTTCACATACTCTCCCCTTTCCAACGTCCAGTGAAGGGCTGAAAGGTACCCCTGTGATTCGTCACAGAAATAATGTTCGTAAAAACTCTACCCTTTTTTAACATCTCGTGGGGGGAGGAAGGGCACCACTGAAACTAGCCACATGAATAATGTGGGTCACATAGCTTCCCCTTTCCAACATCTCGCGGTGGTTTTTTTTAAAGATCTACAACTTTTATTTCAAGCCTTTTTTTGTAAATTTTCAATATTTAATTAAATAACAGAAAAAACATAAGTTTTATAGTTTTTTGGGGATTAGACCTTGAGAATCAAACTAGCGGGTATTTCCACTATCATTTTCGTAATCAGCGAGTCAATCGGTATATAAAGTTTCAAATAACTCGGAGGTAAGTACCTTTCAGAACTTTATTCTTTCTGAATATTTATGAGTCATAGAAAATTTGAGGAAAAATATTCAGAAACCGAAAAAACTTGTATGCGCTGTGAATAGGGACGGTGCTGAGTTAGGGAGAGGGAAAGTGAGGGATGCGTGGTAGGTGGTTGGGAGGAAGGGAAATGGACGAGAAGAGGGGCAGGTCGAAGGAAAGAGAGTAAGAAATAGGAGAAGGAGGGGGTCGACGGGAGATTTATGGGGTGAAGATGATGACAGGTGATGAGAGGGCGAAATTAATGATTATGCGAAAGGTGAGGGTTGAGGGGCGAACAGTGGTAAATGAGGTTCAAAACGTGGAGAAGGTTTAGGGTAGCTTAGGACAGAGACTGAGCGTGAGTGGAAGGGACGTTCGGAGTGTTAGAGGAAATAGGAAGGATTCGGAGGCGAAAGAAGAAATGAGGGGAAGTATATACATAGTATAGACGTAGTAGTATAGTAGACGATTGGCTTAGGAAAGAGAAGGAGAAAATGACAGGAATGGGAATAGAAGTGAAGCTGAGATATATGAGGGCGAAAATCGGCGACACCATTTGGAAGTGGAATGAGAAGGAGGGAACAATGGAGGTGATCCGGCTGGAGGAGAAAGAAGAGGCCCACAAATAGGCAGAAGAAGGATGGAAGAAACAGAGAGGTGAAAGTGGAAAAAGTTAAAAGCAGAGCAAAGTGAATGTTTGGTGTGAACACGTGACAGGATGACAGACTAGGAGGTTAGGAATAGTGATGGACAAAGAAGGAATGTATGTAGGTAAGCGCCTGTTTTTTAAGTTGGATTAGAAGTGATGAGGTTATGTGAAAGAAGGAATGAAAGAGGTAAGCGCCTGATTTGTAATTTTGATGTAAGGTTATCAGGAGGTATGTTCTATGAAAGGATCAAGGAGTTTTAGGATATGTTGTGTTCTGCTCATATCAAAAGTTTTAAAGTGAGGAGTTTATTTGTTTTCAGTGTCAGTACAAACCATAAGATGAATTGACAGTATGGAGGAGTGATGGATTAGAGTATAGGCACCTGCTTCAGCCTGATGTAAGCAAGGAAAGAAGGACAACGTTATTTTAGAGTAGGACTTCCGTTTCCTCTTACGGCTACCCTCGTGAAAAGAAAGACCAACTTAAAATTACAGTATTGGCAGGTATAGGCCTGTCTTAAAGTGGTCTTAAACTGATATTTTCTGGTCCCCAGAAGACCAGGGTCCTTTTGTCCCAGCCAGCTATCCTTATTTCAGAGAGAAAGAGTGGTGTCTATTTCAATGCCCTAAAAATGATGCAGGTATAGGCTGAAGGGAACATACCAGGAAAAGACCAAACGTGGTTTGAAACTGGTCTTGAAGTGGTATTTAATTGATCTTTCTTTTCACGAGCGTAATGTAAAGAAGGATAGGGGTAGGATAATAATTTAAGGTAAATGTAAGGAATTTGTAGAATTGTAAAGGATTTGAAGACTCTCAAACCCGTAACAGGGAGAGAGTATAATAAATACATACCATATAACAAAATCGTAAATATTCTATGAATTATATTCTTTTCATGATTGCTACAACTTGCTCAGAATACCATAGTAGATAACGTCATTGCAGAGTTTGATGACACGTATGTTGTACTGAAAAAATTAAGGAAACTAGCAATAGGAAAACGGAACCCATTACCGAGGGGAAACCATTTGTCGAGAAAACAGTTTATTTCTTTTAAGCTAAAACTTAAACATGTTATTTTTAGCAGAATTCATTAAGTGAGTAACAATTAAGTTTCTGAATCGAAAAAAATAAGCTCAAGTGGAAAAATACTGAAAATGGAAAGGATTTTATCTTCGACCTTGGACAATAGGATCCCTCTCGGTAATTGGTTTCGCTACGGCTACCGAGACCCTAAAGCCATGTTCTACCTTGAATTTTTAATGTCTCTAGATTTCACTTGTTCTGTATATGAAGTAATAAGATGTAAATGAAAATCAAGTGAATTCTAAAATTCAAGATGACCCCTATGGTTCCAGGGTCGTGACATGTACCCGGCTTCCCTACTCCTACTTGATGAATAGTATGTACAAATTTTCAATATTGTAAAATGTATATGAACACAAATAAAAATGGTCAAATATTGTACTTTCCCCTTTGTTTGCAACAATTCTTTCCTACATTTTTCCATTGTCTGATAATATTCCTTACAAATTTCCGCTAAATCGATTCATATTAATAAGTGCCATGAAATTCCCATAAATCACATTAGGTTTAAATTTCAGATATTTAGTCTGAAGAAATCGTTATTTTTTATTTTCGATCTTGTATTGCACTTAAAGTAAAAAAAGGGTTCCCAAAATATAAAGTATACTTGTTTAAACGATTAAAGCGATAAACCAGTACCTGTAAGCAAAAAGAAGCATTTTTTCGAAAAATGTTAATTTCTTTACAAAACCAAACAAGTGTATTGTTTTTGGCCTTTGCCGACCTAAAATGTTTGCCCCCCTCCCTCCCCAGGAGTCCGCACAAATGAAACTGCGTAAAACTATCCTCCCGGTTCTACAAGATAAATCGTACATCTTCTCTTCCGCAATTCGAAATTTTTTTTTTCTGTTCCTTGGGGCAATAACTTTCGATAGCTGCAGGCTAAAAAGGGGACACTCGTTTTGGTTTTATGAGGACGTTGACAGTTTTTCAAAAACATGCTTCTTTTGCTTACAAGTACTTTTTATTATCAAGATCGTTGAAAAAATAAGAACTTGTCAAACCTGACGTCCGAAACTTCAACCCAGCATAAATCACTCGATTCATGAAACTCAAATGGATGCATACGATTTAAATTATTTCATTATTATTGATTTATTTTTGTCTCTATATTACAGCTACAATGGTACTGCAATCCAAGACTGTATAATATTAATCTAAAGGAAATAATTTTAATCCAAAATCGCATTGTGACCAACAGGTTCATGCTAGATCCCATTGTGGTGGAATGGCGTGGTAAAAAAGTTAATACTTGAACGGGCTGTGGTAAAATAAGTGTCACACTAAAACACATACGTGTGGTTTATCCCGAATTCCCAATTCCGAAAATGCGATGTAATCATGTCACTAATAGGTACAAACTCAGTTTCACGTGATGGATTTTTTTACAGAACCAGAACATGTTAGAATAGGAGACTAAAAAGTAACTATTTTTGAACTTCGATGTGGACAACAAGCATAGTGTTCCTTTTCGACAAAAGAATCTATAAAAACTAAGTTACAATGAATTACTTTCAAGAGGTCGTGCAAGTGGAACATTGGTTCTATTTTTTATGTAGCAGATATTTAATCACCCGTAACAAGTGTTAATATTACTTATACAAGTGTCAAAAAGATCAAGGATGGTGTTATCTTTGTAATTTAACGTCTTATTTATTTTGATGACTTCTTCCAAACTCTGATTTATTTAAACATTAGTTTAGTGACGTATTTCGAAACTTGACAGGTTTCCTCATCAAAGTCGATCTAATGACTGAATATTAACATAAAAATTTTCCAAGATTGAAGTCGGACGCCATCAAATCAGTGTACAAAGAATGCGATTCCAAAGAAAATATTCATCGTAGTAAGAGTGCTATTGTAAAAATCAAAAGTTGAGAGGAAGATCCTGTTTCAACCGATTATCAGTTCGCACTTTGACCGACATTGTAGATACGTTAAAAACTGCCTTGGAGAATTTCAATAATCATAATTAATTGTATACTGTGCAGCAATGTAGCAAAGTTTTCTTTTTAACTTGTTGCATACGATATTTTACGTAACAAGAGTTTAAGGTTTCGAGTTTTCTCATGAAATTACGTCTCAGGTTTGAGGTTAGTTTAGTGGCAAAGCACCGCGCAGAACAGTGTATGTGGGTTGAAGTATTGAACGCGCATGCGCGCGCATATGCCGCGGTCGTCAAAGTGCACTTTCTCCGCCTAAGCCGGTGAAGTACCCCCACCGCCGACAAAGACCTACTTTGTTGCTACAAGTCACGCTGAGAAAACGAGGAAACCATACTCGCGTACATAAATAGATAATTTTTAATCGAGTGGGGAATCGACTAGTCCCCGCGCCACTTGGTTAACATATTATTTTCTTTACAAACCGCGAAGGGAAATGCGATTTCGGGGCCTGGCGCGAAACAGCAAAAGTGATCGGTTCCATGATCGATTAAGGCAATCACGAAAATATGGGTTTTCACGTCCAGCCCCTTGACCGACTCGTTGGGGGCCTACTGATCCGTCCGATTCGAGTCCTGGCATTGAGGTGGAAAGTCTTATATTTCTAAACTTTCCCGTCACTAGTATGGAAAAGTAAGTTTTATCACACGGACTCATTCCCGCGCGGGTATTAAAGAAACAATATAACACACATTCTTTTTAGGTTGGGTCCACAATGAGATTCGTAAACGTCGACGTTCGAACGTACATGCGTATCTGACGCCATACGCACGTTGTTACTAACGGTCGCAACGAGAAAATAAAAAATGCGAAATGGCAAAACTGCTCGGATATTTAGCAAAAACGTGTGCAGGACGTAAAATACGCATATATGTTCGAACGTCGACGTTTACGCCTCTTATTGTGGAACGGCTCTTAAACGGATTGTACGATCGTTCTACTTCGCTCTTGAAACACGTTTATGTTAATGTTTAGTAATTAGATCGAGAGATTAGTGAGGAAGCAATTCTAGTTTCGAAACTCATCACTGAACTGAGGTGTAAATAAATCATAGTCTGGAAGAAGTCATCAAAATAGAAATAAAGCATTCCTCATTTGAATCCTAATCTTATCAGCATTTACATAATAAGTGTTCATATGTCTCTTATTTCGTTCAATTTCGTCACAAATATGTAATTTATTTTCTTTAAAATAATAACGATTAGTTTTAATTCTTATCATTGTTTAAAAATTTTGTATACATTTCATAATACAAAATTTTGATAACAACAATTTACAGATTTGTTATTAATTTTTATACTGCACAATACGGCGAGAGGGAGTGAGGTTTGTTATTTATTATGATTTTACAAAGTGCATCTCGAGTTAATTGCCTTGATTCTAATTGTCATACGGAAAATCTGTTTTCGGCGATAAATCAATCGTGGGGATTCATTTAACTCCATATCAAGTAAATCAAGTGGAGCTTAAAAACGGGCTTATTGATACCCCGTCATTGAATGCATTTTATGAAATAGCTTTCTCCTCCATTATCATATATTATTAATATGAAATGCGGAAGAAGTCAAGCGTGATTAATGTATAAAGATACTTCTGCGTATTTATAGGTGAAGCACCCCGGCGGGAAGTTTTCATCGTCGCCGTATCTTTCAGCCAGGATCAATTTCCTGTATTCCCACTCGGGGAGACAGAATGTGCAGACTATATGGAGGTCCAGAGGAAAGTGGGAAGGGAGTTATCGGAAATCCCTCTCATCCTCGACTTGGAAGTCAAGCTTGTTGGATTCGCAAGATGCTCTGCGAAGAGGACTACGACAAAATCGACGGCAGATATCTTCTCATTGCTTCGAATCCAGTTTTTGGAATCTTTCTTAAATTTTATAAAATACTTAAAAAATTTAAATATTTATCTCTCGATAAATAGTAGCAGCAGTACTCTCAATTTAAGATCAAATTTTAAAGAAAGAGTGAAACATAATAATATTTCTTCTTCGTGATATAACAACAAAAAGTTTTACGTTCAGGTGCCAATTTTGTTTCGAAAATTAAAAAAAACTGAACTTTTTCTTAAAAATCCTGTATTTTTCAGAATGATGATAATTATTTTTTTCTTCTCGATTCTTGTGAGGTGCTTCTTATATTTCCGTAGGTCGCAAACACATGTTAAAAAACCTAAAAATTACCAAAATCCTGGCCGTTTTTCTGAAATAAGAATAATGTTGTATTATTTTGAAAAATATGCGAAATACGAGAAAAGTCTAAAAGAAAATTTTTGCTCCTTGAAGAGTTGTTTAGCCACTTGTGGATAATCTTTACCGCTTTTTGAGTATTTTAAAAAATAATAATTTTTCTCGCAAAATAATTGTTTTTCTTCCTGACTTCTAATTTAATATACGTCAAAGAAGCGAAGTCAAAAAGTTTGTTTTTTCCACAGGTAGAAAAAACGTTAGGGACATTAATTTTGTTTGTTTTTAAATTTGTTTTATTAATTGTTTTTTCGCAGTCAGAAATAAAAAACAATTATTTTGCGAAAAAAATTGTGTTGCGGAAATACTCAAAAAAAAAACGGTTCAAAATATCTAAAAATGCCATGTCTCGCACATTTTTAGAAAAAACCCCAACATTTTGTTTTTAGAAAGACGGAAAGTCGGGTTTCTTTCCGGTCAAAATGGTTTCGTCTGAGTTCGTCTGATTCCGAGTAATTGAATCCGTTTCATTCCGCGCGAATGCGAAATCTGTTTCTGAATTATTCGGTATCCAGTCCGTTTGAGTCCCCGAAGAATTTTATAAATTCAATCCGAACTAGTCAGTTTTATTCCGAATTTTGTTATAAATAAGTACGATTGACTCCGCAGGGGCTTATGTATGATTTCATTCCGAGTCAATCCGCGTGAAGCCGAACTTTTGAGAGTTCATTCCGAATGAGTCCGACTGACTCCGTAGGACTTTCTGTAAAATTTCAGTCTGAATCAATCAGCATGATTCCGAATTTCGCTACAAAATTCATTTCGAATAAATCCGAAATGATTAGCGATTTGAAAAAAAAATCCCTCCCCCCACACACACGCAAATATAAGCAGAAGAAATATAAAGATTTTATTGTATATATTGTATATGTATTGTGTATATGTATTCCAAATTCACTCCGAATGATTCCGCACTCATCAGAATATAATGCCCATTCCGCCATTCCATTTATTTTCTTCAACTTACGTTTCAAACGCAACGTGGCAATTGTATTCAGATCTAACCGGAATACATTCTGACTGCTGGCGGTCAGGCTCGGAACCATTTGATATGTGCTCGCGTCATAAGACAGATTCAGACGGAATGGGCGTTTTATTTTGATAAGTGTGGATTTATTCGGAATGAATTTGCGCCTTGCCATGAAGTCAGACGGAATAGAATTTCCATTCTGATATGTGCGGAATAATTACTACTGAAGGAGGAATGGCACAGAATCATTTGGAATGAGTTCGCGACATGCGATGGATTCATACGAAATTTACAATTTTCGATACGGCATTATTCGGACTGTGAGTGGAACAAACGGAATCATCTGGTATGATCTAGCGTATTGTGCCGGATACAGACGGAATAAAAATTTTACTCAGGCTGACGCGGTATCATTCTGATCAAAGCAAGGAATCATTTATTGCCATTCGGAATGATATTTCGATATCAGGCTGATTCAGCCGGAGTGAAAATTTCTTTCAGATTTGCGCGGACTCATTCGGAATGAACCTGAGACACCAGTTCGGACTGAAAAGGAATTAGTCGTATTCGGACGGAATCATTCGAACTGGAATCAGCTTTCAACCCGAAGGTCGGAATCACTCAAAAACAGATTTCATATTCGTTCGTAATCAATCGCAATTAATCGGCGTTAATCGGATTCAAACGGACTCAATTTCATTCCGAAACTTCCACCAGGGTAAACAGTAACCGAAACGTTTCAACAAGAATTATTGCATCTTTTCTTTTGACCTTTATTTCAATGGCTTGTTTCACTACTTAATACAAAAAAGGTCGAGACTAAACTTGCAACACTGTAACATTTTGATTTTCTAAATTTTTTTACATACTTATACATACTTCTTATCGCCTCTACTTTCAGTTTTTTAGTTTCTACTTCTCTTTTCCCCACTTGCTTTCTCATTTCTCACTCCCCCCCCCCCCACCCTCTTGCTCTTTACATCACAATACTATGCTTTGTTAAGTACACTTTACACATTATTCTTCTCTGCGATCTTCTTTTCTTCGTCTCCGTCTCCTCCCTCTGTTCCTGACACCAGCATGCACCCAGGCTCCAAATCATCTCTCCTTCCTCCGCTACTGCTTCCTGCTTACCACCTTTAATGAGGCGGCCTCTAGCCTCACCTGCTCCTTCCTCAGCTACTTTTGTATCAACTCCTCTCTCTCGGTCAGGTTCTTCTCCAACCACAGTCCCGAGCCTTTTGATTTTCCACACCCTTGCAGAATTTCGGCCCTGTTCTCTTCTGATTTGAATTTCAGTATCTTTCCTCCGCCTATATTTAACTTCCTTCTCTCTCGTTCCACTTACAAATAGTCTCCCTAACTTTCGCCTTTATATATTTTGATTTTACCTTCGAACCTCTACCTTAAGCTCCTACCTTCTCTCCTCATTGGTTCTCTTCCTTCCCATCCGTGGGAAGCACTTCCATTATTCTTTTTCTTTTCCATAATATAATCCATCTCGGATAGAGACGCGCATCAAATTCCCGGTACGTGCTTCTTCCCTCATTCTCCTTCGTGACTTTTGGTACTGGATGTGCGTGTCGTGCATCCAGCGTACTTCCTGTATCCTTGTTATGCCCATGTACTTATTACTCTTTCTGGCGTCACCGGCACCTACGCAAATTCTTCTCTCTTCCTTTCGTTTCTCTCCTTCTCGTGCTGTTTTTTCCGAGCCGAATTTCTCCTACAAAACAACTTCAACCTTTACACCTTTACTTGCACTACATCACCGCACTGCCCACTACCTCTTTCTCACCCTCTACTCAGTAGAGTCTACTGTCTATATCAGCCTCACAATCTTCTAAGTGCTCACATATTCACCACAGCTCCGTCTGACCGACCTTTCTCTACCAAACACGCACTGGATGACCTTATTGACTTATTATTTAATTGCTTAAACAAGTTATATTTGCAAGTTTTGTTACGAATTTGTTAGGGTAAAATTAATAATAATAACCCGATCCGGTTATCGTGGGTCGTTTCAGACCCAAGGCATTTTTCTTTTGTCTCATTACTCAGAATCCGTATACCCTGGCAATATCTATCATCACCCTAAAAAAACTTTAGGACTAGAGGATTCTCTATGCTGAATCGCGTTTCCCCAGCGACAACCTCGCCTTGGCAATGAGCAGATCAAATTCGCGGTGGGTCTGAAACGACCTACGATAACTTTAACTTCGGTGCAAACTCGTTTTGAGCGTCAAGGTAAGTTTTTGAATTTTTATGGAGTTCATCTGTATTTTCGAAAGATTTTTCTTTTTTTGAGTCATATATTGATTTTTCATCTCTTATAGCATGGCGCAGTGTACATCTGCTGAAGTCTCGAGAATTCTTCATCCAGGTACGGAACCAGTCAACGAGTAATTATAAGATGATAGAATTTAAGGCGTGAACATATTGTTCTTTTTTCTTCATGAATATGTATAATTTTCTAAACAAATAAAGTTTGTATACATCGAAATATGTGGGCGTCCGCATGAAAAGGGCCTTTATGGCTGGTTCTAGTTTAGGAGATATTCGCGTTTTTCTAAGTTGAGGTCAAAATTATCATGTTTGAGTTTGAGTTGGGGATGATACTGGGACTTATAGCGAATTAATTGGGACTATATTCGTATCCAGATAGTAACCGTAAGTAGGCATATTTCATGTTCGAAGACAAAATATAACATGTATTCTTATGGCACTCGTCAAGTTTAGATGCGTTTTTCTCGAAAAGCGGTTTTTTGAAATTCCAACTTCAAAAATGCCCCGGTGACTCATTTTTCAACTTAGGGTGTTTATTTTAGGCCTAAAATGCGGGGAATTCACCCTACTATTTGCTTCTATACATCACTCCATACAGACCGTAAGAGCTCTTTCCATGCGGACGTCCACATATAACGAGTTATTTCTTGAAACTTCAAATTCCCTCTTTCGAAAAAAGCGCTAATTGACACCACAAACTTAAGTATTTCTTTTGTTCCCATAGAGTTCGTGATTTTTGTTCGTAAAAAGCCGTTTTTTGAACTTTACAATGCTATTTGAAAAATTCAAATATCTCAATTTGTTCAAGAGAGAGAGAGAGAGTTCAAGAGAGAGAGTTCAAGAGAGAGTTCAAGAGAGAGAGAGAGGGGGGGGGTAGCGATCAGAAAAAGACCAAACGTTGTTTGAAACTGATCTTAAAGTGGTATTAAGTTGATTTTTCTTTTGACGAGAAATTGTATTTTAAAACGGTGTCTTTACGATCCCGGGCGACCTCTCAGGCTAATACTGCCCTTTTGCCTTAAATATTGCCTCAGACCAAAAACAAAACACCCAAGAATGTTAGCAACGACCCCTCTCTGGAAAAAGCATCTTCTCCTGAAGAGATGGGAATTACCAAAGGAGCCTTAGAGCATACTTCAGAATCTCTAAGTGGGGAAACATCTGGGAGTAACCTTTTCGAAGCGGAAAGTAAGAACTTAGATGGACCTACGTGCGATGCTGACGTCGGGGGGTCAAACCAAACAATAAAATCACGACGAGCAAAAATATCGGGAGCTGCAAAGAAGAGGTCGAAACTCCAATAGTTAAATTAATCGGAAGCAACAAGCAACTAAATGAGGACTCCAAAGAGGCTTTATTCTGATAGTAGCACACCGAACGAAATCAGGGAGCAGAAGAACCCGTGCAGAAATTTCAATCTGGCCCCGAGCGGGGCCAGACCGGGACAGATCGGGCCCAGATCGAGAATCCCGATCGGTGCCAGATCGCGGATGAAACACACGCCCAGACCGGGGCCAGGTCGGGAACCCCGATCGGTACCCGATCAGTCTCATTACCATATACCGTATAATCCATTTTATGGATTTCGTGAATAAAGAAAGATTTATAAATTATAAAACAGTGAAAACTAGTGCGGGGTCCTCTCTTTTCGACGGCCACCCCAATCTTTGGAATTTCCAATAATCGTTCCAATGTTGCTTAGAATTCTGAATCTGCGTTGATGTCAGCCGAAAATTGATTTTCAAGTCGATTCAAATTTCCCGGCTCGTCCACATTCATCAATTGAACGGGTTGAAAAATACTCACTTCCCGATCACTTACATTACCATCCATAATAATTTTATTAATATTTATTGAAAAGACAATCTAATTGATGATTAATTTATTTGAGGCTAGATTTCAATGAGCAGCAGATCGTAATTACTTACTTTCATTTTTCTCACGCATGTTTCGAGTTATACTGGCTAGTGCTCGGTACTTTCGAACACGTGGCGTACTCGCATGAGGCATTTTCAATAATCAACAGAATATTATAAACGAGTAATATTCGAATTTCACAGCACTGTCTAAAAACAATGACCAGCACTAATTCTGTGAGTGCATGGAGATAGCGCTTCAGTAGGAAATCGGTCTGGCCCGGCCTGGCCACAGAGTTCTACCGATCAGGGCCAGATCGAGAATCCCGATCGGGGCCAGATCGGTATCACGTACTAAATCGGGCGATTTCTGCACGGGAAGGTGCGCCTCAGAGATGCAACAGACTCTTATAGTTAGGTCCTTCAAAGTCATCTACAACTGGCCATAGTCGCCGAGGTGTTTCCTACAACCAACTCGATGACAACTAATATCGGGACAGAAAGTCTTGACTCTTGAGAAAAAGTAGCTCTATCTCAGTGGAAACAAATCGCACAGAGTTCGCAATTAGCAAAGATGATTCGAAATCTTTCTACCTGTGCAACGACGTTTCTCGTATCTCGGTGAAAAATTTTGTTGTTGTTGTAAGAACAACAAAACTGGAGAAAAACACTGTTGACAATGCCTAGATTTTGAAGGTCAACTTTCAGCTGTTCCCAAAGTCGCAAAAATGTCCGGAAAAAATGGAGAAAATTCATGTGGATTACTTGTCTATTTGTGAATGGAGCCCAACTTTAAAAATTAACAAATATGAAAAATTGTGGTCACCAGAATTGTTAATGCAAGAAAAAATTATCT
>CAKNWT010187319.1:0-23036 GCA_932066315.1 Andricus coriarius
AATGTACCTGAAAATTCATGAATGTTTCTTATTTTTCGAAAGAATATCAAATTTAAAACAGTTTGTAAACCTGAACTATAATTACATGTTAGAAAAGTAATTTACTTAACTGCCGAAATGCATACCTTGATGAAAATGTCTTTAAAATTATATTTTTTTCATTTACAGAAATAATTAAAACATCTCAATTTTCAACTAATTGCTTTCTATTTTCTGCAAGTGGGAAATTATATTGACCCTCGAGAAGAAAACTGTGTGAATTATAAATGTAATATTCAGCAAAGATAACATAATTTTTTTTTCATTATACACAAAAAGATATCCAATTTGTAAACTACGATTCTGATAAGAAATGTTGTAATTTTTACAGTATCGTAGTAAAATTCACTGATGAGGGTCATTACTTGTATACGGAATCTTTTGTTCAATTATTAACTAATTCCAATAAATTCGACAACTGTTTTACATTTTTGTTCATTAAAACTTCTATTAACATTTTCTTGAGATTTAACCGTTTCCCAAAAGTTGCAAATTGATATGACCAAATGCTCATTATCGGATTATTAAGTTACTAATAAGAGCTAAGACGCTTAAGTTGTATCTGAAACTTTATCATCGTGACTTCTGATCCCAATATATTTATGATACCGAAATCCAGGAACAGATCCAATATTTGGAATACCAGAGAGAGACTTTGAATCCGATTAGTCAGAATAGTTGGACGCCCACTGTTTGCTTACTACTTAAGAAGCAATCCTTTAATTCTCTTCCTTGGTTTCAGCTTTTATTTTCTCTCTCAAGTTAATAGGCTTTTTATCACTTAAGCGCCAAAAGGTTCAAATAATCGAATAATATAAGTGCACCTTCAAATTCTTCACTCTCTCTATTTTCGTAGAACCTTTTGGTTTCTTAGACAAAGTGCTGATCTCCTTGAAATTATGGCTGTTATATAGTAATTGACTTTAATTCCCTTAAGCCAACTTGATTTATACTAGGCCGTAGAACACCTTCAGTTTCGAAGTTAACTCGAAACCCACAAAAATGAATGGGTCAGAGGTAACCGCCCAAAACGGCAGTTACCTATACAATGGTTATGGGTTTGTAATTATATTCTTCGAAGTCAAGGTACCTATAATTCTCACCTCTGCTTTGTGAAACTGAGTGAATAGTATTGGGATCTAAAATCTCGAGTGCACCACTGTCGGCACGATTCAAAATGACCGCCATGGCAGTCACTGAAAATTAAAATCAACAATAAGTAAAAATAAGTATAAGTAATAATAAGTAAAAAAAAGTTGTGGATTGTACTTCGGGTTCAATTACATCATTTATTTATTAATATTGTATTCAAATTTTTTTTTATATTATATTTATTGAATTCACTATTTATGTTCAATTTGTCTTCAACTGGTTTTTTTGTTTGATGGCCTAAAGGTAATGCCATAATCTACCTGTTATTGAAAGTCTGAAGGTAGATAATCTCCTTTCTTCTCGAAAGATCTGAAACAAATTTAGAGCATTGTAAATTTTATAACCACTACTATATAGCACCAGGTATTGTGTTAATTGTCTTCAAACAATGGATTAGGAACAACTGCTCTGTGGTTTGTAATTGTAATATAAAATGTGTGAAAATAAGATAAGGTTGAAATATAACTATATGGAAGAAACATTTTATAATATACGCCGATATTTTTATTATAATTATGCTTAAATACTTGTCATAATTTATTCAATCTCACGATCCAAGTATAAAACAAAATATAAAATAAAACGAAATTCCACGCGCATATTTTTTGTTTGAACGAAACTGCTCTCAATGAGGCAATCAGATGATCGAGATCAAGACCCAAGAGAAAAGTAGAACGACGATCTAAAAGCACTTAGAGTCACAATATCTAATGCTAAACATGAACCGTATAATTTCGGTACGACACGTGTGATCAAAATTTGAGATCATAGTAATGATAGGCAATTAGCTGATAATGTTAAAAATATCGCAATTTTATCCTGCTGGTAATAAAAAACTGGAGGCCATAAAACACCAGTTTCTCTTTGTGCTCCAACTATGATACTAATTCTGGATTAAAGTAACCTTGCGAAAGCAATGTCGTCAATTAACTCTTACAACTAACAGCTGAAGAGCTATCTTCCTTTTTCAGAATGTCGAAACGATTTTTCGTGCTCTCATGGAACAGGAACGCGGTCTAGAAACCACTAGATCTAATAAAATGTCGAAACGCCCTCGGGCTGTGGCCGTCATAAATAAAGGAAGATGTCCACCCGTAGAAATTAAACGATAGAAACAGGTTTCGGTCCTAAAACGATTCTGCTCCGGTACACTCATCTTCCTCCTCTTACGTCTTCGGGGTTCTTCCTCTCGATCCTTTTCTCACACATCTAAGTTTCTAACTTCTTTCTCCACCCTCGCACCTGGTGATCAATTTCATTTTGACAAATATATAAGGCTAGAAGGAATGAGGTAATATTCTATCTTCCTGGTTTTTTGTGCTTGGGTGTGTTATGCATTTGGGAAGAAGAATTCGTTTGGAGGTTGATTTATTTTTGCAAGATGATCTTATTGAAAAAAAATGTAGGCATTTCTTTGATGTGATCCTTAGAGTCTATATTTCCTTTTTTATTTTATTTAATTGGATCCTATTTGTGCCCAAGGAATTACGATGGACGGACTAACTAAAGTAACAAAAGAAATAAATTTTTCCTGGTACTGAAAAGAGGTCACCTTATTTGAAAACAATATTTAGAACATTCTTTTGGGTTTGAATTCCTTATGAACCACATGTAAAACAAAATTTAAAAATAAAAATTATAAATAACATAACGTTGACCGAGGCTATTATGGTACATGTTGGGGTCATTATGGGACAACATTTATGCTCTATAATTTCACGGAATTGCAAATTTTTTTAGTAGGATTTTCTGTACATCTTATGTATGTATGCCGTATATGTATATGCCGAGGTCATAATAGCCCCTGGAAATTAAAATAGGCCCGGTTGACGATATTGTTTTAAAAACTAAAATTCCTGAATTTTTAAAATAAGTGTTAGATTTTTGTCATAAATCAGTGCTGAATGAAGGTACTCCAATTGCACCTTAATACTGTTAAAATTCTTACAGAGACTCCCAAACGAAAATCCACTGTCACTGAACAACCCCCTGGGTGAAGAAAATATCAGTGATCGTTTTTCTTTCATTCCTTTACAACATGATAACAAACTTGATGAAATTACAACGATTAATTAAAGACAATATTAAAACCTAATCGGTCTTAAGACCCAAAACTGAGAGGATCCGGAGATTTGAATGCACGCATAGCGGAGTCATCAACGCCCGCACAACGATAATTAAAATTCATTTTTTTTTTTAATTCAAATTCAATTTTTTAACAATCAGAAAATTCCGAATTAAGTCTGCATTCAAAAATGTCATTAAGTTCAGAGAAAAAAAAACACTTTTTTCAAGAAGCATGATGTTTCTTCAAGTTGGGAAGGTCGCTAAAAACTCAATTTTGATTTCAGAAAAAATTCTGCATTGAATAAAAGATTATTATCTTTTGAAAAGCGTGTTTTTTCAACTGTGGACGGTGTTCAAAAATCAAATTTTCATTTTAGAAAAAAAGAAACAACTTACGCCCGACATAATACATTGAGGAGTAAAAAGATATATGATCGATTTTATTTAAAATAGGGCAATTTTTGTTTGCTCGAGGCACAGGTTTCATCAATTTCAAACGCTAATTTAAATCCTCTTATTTAAAATCAAAAGAAGCAAAATAGATTTGATTAGCTGGTAAGTTAAAAAAATTGCAAAAAGCTTCAGAAAGTTACAAAACCTCGCATAAGAAACTGAAAAAATATTGAATTAGAGGGTTTCAAACCAAAACAGGAAAAAAATCGAATTTGGTTTATTGAAAATACATAATAAAAAAAAAATGTAAAATAAATAAAATAGAAAAATAAATTAATTTTAATTACACTTTTATATTTATCGCGTTAAGTTAATTGATATTCATAAATATAACAGCATTTATAACTATTTCATTAATCCAGAGCTTCAAAAATAAAAAAATAAAAAAGAATATTACATTTATTGAAAAAATCCTCAATAATGAGATCAAATAATAATCTTTGGACATTTGTTTGTTTTTAGGGATGCATTTATGCATTTCAGCATAAAGATTGTAGATAAAAAATCATTATTTCAAAGTTTCGACAGAATAGAATCTCACCAGAAACATCTACGATAGAAAAAATTTTGCCGCGTAAAAAGTTATCAGTCCAATCAACAGAGTTTCACAAATTTTTAAACTTAAGTAATTTAAAATTACTTAGCAAACTTTGATATTTTTATAAACTACGTTGATTCGTTGATTTTACGGATAACTTTGGAATCGGTGGAAGTTTTTGGATCGTAGATGTTTTTAGGAGTATTTTACTTTTTTATTAGAAACTGTGTTATTTAAAAAACGGTTCTATAGGACTGAATGATTAAATAGTCTTTTCTGAATAAAAAAGCAAAAAATATTGAAATATAATATTGGAGAACCAAAATTTAAAAAAAAATAAATAAAAAAGACCTATTAAAATTTATTGAAAATTTGGTACCAGTCGACCTTATTCACAGTGTAGGCCCCAGCTTTAATGAATTACTCAACAATCGAATTTTTAAACAAAAAGCGCTAAATCTTGAAAAATTATTAATGAATTCGAAATTATTGAAACCTTGTCCTAGGAATATATGTAATGGAGTTATTTAAAAATTGGGTACAATTTGCTTCAATAATGCAAGATCCAAGTCGACTAAATTACTAAAAAATCAAATTTCTTTTAAAAAAAGTGAAAAATCTTGAAAGGTCTTGCCAAATATTCCTTGCTTTCCTATTTTTCAAATTGATGGAAGCTTTTAATTCTTGAAACGACAAGTAAGCCTATTAATCAAAAAAGGGTAAAAATGATCATTTGTTTATGAAAATTGTTTATTTAATTAACACTTTTGGTTAATATAAAATATATGAGAATAAGGAGTCTTTAGCAAGACGTTTTTAGTTGATTCCGCAAAATGACTTTTGTTCATTATTTTTTTAATGTTTTAATTAATTATTAAGTTCTCAAAGAAATGGCATCACTGAATAGTTAGACAATAAAAGTTAAAACTCTATTGTTTAATAAGAAATTTTAATTTATTCATTAAAAAATAATAAATATCGCTTAAATATTGTACTCTCGGTCAATTTTGATCCAAAAAAGTGCTTAAAAGGGGATAAAAAGTTTCTACGGGGGAATGCATTTTTAGCCTACACTATTAATTCAATTTGGACGTTTTTTTACATAAAAGATTTTTAAATTTCGAAAAGATTCGTTTGGATTTTCGATAATATTTTTATAAATTTTGTATCCAACAACAAAATTGATAATTTTTTGTTAACTTTTAAGAAGTACAGTTTTTCTTAAGATTTTCAGATTTATCAAATATGGGATTGGCAATTTTTAGCTCATTCAAATGAAAAGTTTTTACATAAAATTCGTGAAAAATTAATTTTTTAATCACGAATAATTGAAAATAAATCCTATTTGGCAATTGTTTAAACAATTTATATGAACGATCTTCTACGTCTCTTCCACGTCTCTCAGCTAAATTACTTTTTAAAAATTTACAAAAATGATTAATTATTTAAACAATTTTCATTAAAACATTCAGGGTTTGGCTATTTTTCGATGAATAGGCTCAGTTTTTCACGGAATCAACTAAGAATGTTTTTGCGATGACTTTTTGCTATGATTATTTGCAAATTCACTAGAATTATTATTAAATATTTAAACAATTTTCATAAACAAATTCAGAGATATTGTTTTTTTGCAACGAATATATAGTCTCAAATTTTTTACGAAATCAGCGAAGAATCTCATTCCCGATTGATTAATTATTTAAACAATTTTCATAAACAAGTGCATATAGTTTGGCTATTTTCCAACCAGTAGGCTCACTTCTTTTAGGAAATCAAGTGAAAATTTTCTTGGTGACTCTTCGCTACAATACTTACAAAATTTATGAGAATTATTAATTATGTAAACAAATTTTATAAACAAATTGAGAGTTTGTCCATTTTTCAACTATTAGGCTCAATTTTTTTACTAAATCAACTGGAAATATCTTTGCGATTACTTTTTGCTATAATAATTTACAGAATAACAACAATTATGAATTATTTAAACAATATTCATTAACATATAGAGAGTTTGGTTATTTTTCGAAAAGTAAGGTCAATTTTTGTTCTCGGAGTCGGTTAATAATGTGTTTCTGATGAATCTTCGCTATGATACTTTCAAAATTGGCAATAATTATTATTGATTAAAAATTTGGTTATAAAAATAAATTTAATCGTAGAGAAGAGTCATCGGAGAGACATTATACTAGTCGATTCCGTAAAAAAAATTCAGCGTATTCGTTGAAAAAAAGCCAGACCCGGAATTCGTTTATAAATATTGTTTAAGTGATCAACAATTGTTGTTAACTTGGAAAGTATCACAGCGAACAGGCATTGCAAAAAAATTTTTAGTTGCTTCCGTAAAAAAGTTGAGTCCATTGGTTGAAAAATAGCCAAACTCTGAATTTGTTTTTGCAAATTGTTTAAGTAATTAATAGTTCCTATAACTTTTCAAGTTATCGCAGCAGACTTTCATCTAAAAGACATTTTTAATTTAATTGGGTAAAAAAAGGAGCCTATTCGTTAAAAAATATCTGAACTCTGCATTTTTTTCAGAAAAATGGTTTAAACACTGAATAATTCTTGAAATTTTTCAAATGATCATTGCAAGAAGTGATTTTAATGACATTATTACTTGATTCAATAAATAAAAATTGAATCTTTTAGCAGAAAAATATCAAAATTGTGAATCTGTTCACAATGATTGTTTAAAAAAATGCTAAATATTATTTATTTTCAATTAATCGTAATGAAACATTAATATCTGTCACACTTTATACAAAAATTCTGGATTTGAATGAGGTTAACATTGCCAATCCCAAAAATAACTTTTGCTCATTAATTTGTTTATGACATATCAATAAATTTGTTTAGATTATACTCACTGACTCAAAATTATTTCTATATAGTTTTAACACAGATATAAGACCTTGTTTTAGAAACCTGAAAATATTTTAAACAAATAGTACTTCTGAAAAGTTATGAAAAAAAATGTGAATTTTGTATTTAAATAAAAAGTTAACCAAATCTTTCATCCAAAATACAAACACACTAATCTTTAGGAAACTGTAAAACCATTTATTTAATAAAACGAACGTCCTAATCAAATCAATAGTGTAGCATAAAAATTTATTTGTCTACAGAAACATTTTTTGTTGTACTGTGCACCGGTCTTGGTCTTAAATAATTTGAATTCAGAATTACTGATCCTAATTTGATGAACTTTTTAGAAATTTAATTCGCAATTACTTTTGAAATTTTACATAAATGTGAAATCTTATTGTACAAAAATATATTTTTGTACAGTGAAATTCCAATCTTTTTTAAAACTGTGGACATTAAGGAGATTTCCATCATTATATAGAATAGTAAAATTAGTTCAGGATTTTTTTGGTAAAACGATTTATTGAGGGGTCTTGAGAAAATTTTAAAATTTGCTAGTAATTACTAGAACGCGTCCCGAAAATATTTTTGAAAAAAGTTCCAAAAATCGTGTTTGCGTAGACTGACCCGCCCCATTACATTTCAGAGTAAAATGTTTAAAAGAAAAATTAAGCCCGAGAAAATTCTGAGAAAGTGAAAAAAAGATAACTTTTTTTTAATAGTCGCCGAGTTATGGCCCTTTAAAGAACCCCGAATTTTTCACAAAACATGCTGGAACCCCATTTCTGAAGTTTGTATCTGTGCTTTAGAATCTGTTCATTTCACGAAAAAATATTCTGGATTTTAATTAAAGTAGACGCAATTTTGGGTAATTCTGAAAAAAGACCATGGCCTAGCCCCAATAGGCCATACGTTATGACCTCCCAAACTTGACCACTTTTGACATATTTTGAAAAAAAAAGAACACAAGTAATTTTCCCTGAAAAGTAGGTCGAAAGTAAGCTTTGGGAGGCCATAACTTATGACCTATTGGGGCTTGGTAATTGTATTTTTATAATTACTCGAAATTGCGTCTTCTTTAATTAAAGTCCAGAACATTTTTCCGTAAAATTAACAGGTTCCAAAATACAGATACAAACTTCAGAATTGGGATTTTGGCCTCTTCTTTAAAAAAATCGTCTTTTTTGAAGATTCATAACTCCGTTTAATGTTGCTTTGGGATATTTTTCACTAACATGCAATGGGGCGGATCAGTCTCCGCAAACTCGATTTTTGGATCTTTTTTCAAAAATATTTCCGAAACGTGTCGTAGTCGTTACTAAAAAATGTTGAATTTTCATCAGGACATCTCAATAAACCGTTTTAGCAATAGAAGTGCTTTAACTACTTAATAGGGTGAAGAACTACCAGATGTCTGGACTCAATAGCTTCCTTTAATTTGAAATTTTGGGAACTCAAACCTCAAGCCCAACAATGGGTCGACTATCATAAAGTCTACTTGTTAATAAGGTTGAGAGGCGCGGTCAGTGGTTATCCATTGTATCGATCGTTATTCAAGATTTCCATGCTAAGCTTAACTTTTATTCATTCATTTGACTTCTAACCATCAGAGGACAATTACTCTTAATTGAGTAGTGTATCCAAACAAAAGCCGTCTGGTCAAGCCTCCGATTTCGGACACTTTGTCATAAATACAGCTTAAGGTGAACCATGAAATCAGGAATCTCGGTAAAAGTCATGAATTCCTATTATGAAAGTACTTAGGCCACTTAGGCACTTAGGACGTTCCATTTCAAGGGAAAATCTGAAGTAACCGATTTTTACGATTCTCTTCCAGGTGCTTGAAGTTTGTGGAAGAGGATTTTCCAAAAATTGCAAAGTTTTCACTGATATTTGCAATTGTAAATATGGGTAATTTTATTTCATGGTATCTTTAAAGGGCGTGTCTACAGTCTAGACTAGACTAGACGTACCGAAAAAGTCCGGCTATTCATAATGAAATTGCGGTACACGTAGCCACGGCCATTTTTAAAGCCGCTGTTGTTTATTATAATAGGAAACATCCGATATAAAATGTACACAGACTATAGTGATTTTCAGAAAAATTAAACATAAACTATATAATAACTAAATTTTCTATTCCTTATTTGAAAGAACAAGTTTTAATTACAGAAGATAATGATTTCTCGATTTTCTAAATTGGAATCCAAAGCCCACCTAGGGTAAAAAATAGTTTTGTTGTTCTTAAGCAATAAATTTTCAATATTTAATTTATTTTTAATTTACCATTTTTGTTAATTGAACATTTCTTTAATATAATTATTAATAATTTGCTTCTAATTTTTGTACATTGAAGAGGATGAAAGAGAATGGGTTCTACTGTCTGGGGGGAGGGGGTGGAAAAGGCGCCATATTGTATTCCTAAATCATTCCGGGAGGCGAAATAAGGTAGGTAGGGGGATTTCCATAAGATTAGGCCCAGACGAAAAATTCCGTAATACCAGACAGTACTGAATTGTAAATATAAAAATTTGCTTTATCTGTGCAAATCTGAACCCTTTCAGACTCTACCATTCAAACAGAAAGGGGCGGAGTGAAACTTAGAAATAGCGTTTAGGGGCTTAAAACGGTGTAATAATTAACATTACTTTCATCGGTACAATATGGAACAATAGATTATCCCTTTTGCACCCACAACAGCATGAATCGGTCTAACAGGCCTAACTGGGATTATCTGCTGAATTATGACAGGAAAGTTGTCCTCATCCACTGAAGGTAAAGTCCATGTATATACATAGAAAGAGAGAGAGAGAGAGAGAAGATGCAAATTCGTTTATTTTATTTCATTCTTTTTCTGGCTAAATATTGATAAATAAAGTTCATATGTTAGATATGTATTCGCATATACTTAAGAATCAATATTACTGGAAGTCTCAAAGGGAAACAATTATTTTTATTTAACGGTATGGAAAAAAGTACTAGGTACTGGAGTGGGTTGAAAAAAAACCTTTTTTCCGAGTAGCGGATTCTAATAGAGAGTAAACGTTGAATTTAGATCTTATATTCTGTTGGTTTTTTTTTGATTAAAAATTTTAATTTTGAAAAATTTTAAACGATTTTCATACGGGTCAAAATATTATATTGAATATTTTGTAGGTCAAATCTTTATTATTTTGAAAATTTTGAAAACTTTATTAGTTTTTAGTCTATGAAATATCAAACTTTTCATTTTTTTTATTTTGCCCAAAAAAAATTCAACTATTTTTTGTTGAGCTAGTTCTTTTTGGTTGAATAGTCTACTATTATATTTTTGTTTATGAATTGTTTTTCCAGTTAAAATGTTATTATTTGATTGAAAAATCAACTATTTGGTAGAAAATTGAACTATTTGGTTAAATATTAATTTTTTTGTTAAAAAATTCAACTGTTTTGCATAAACTTCAACAATTTGGTTAAAATTTTGTTTCTTGATGGAAACCCTTTTTTGGTTCAAAATTTAAGTCTTTTGGTAGAAATTTCTTCTATTTTGGTAAAATTGCAACTGTTTGCTTGAAAATTAATCTTTTTTGGTTAAGGATTCAACTATGTTGTTGAAAATTCGTCTTTTTTGGTTGAATTCAAATGTTTTTCATCTAAAATTAAATTGTTTTTTGGTAGAAATACCAACTATTACATTTCTCGTGAAGAATTAATCTTTTGGTTGGAAACTTAACTATTTCATTTTTGGCTACAAATTTTGCTTTTCTAGTTTGAAATGCAACAACTTGCGGTTGAAAGTGTAACTACTTTGTTAAAAATGTATTTTTTTGTTCACAACGTTTCATCATTTAAGTTGAAAATTCATCTTTTTCGTTGATCATTGAACTATTTTGTTGAAAATTTAACTATTCCATCTTTTTTATATTATTTTTTTTAGTTTGAAAAATCAACTTGTACTTGGTTTAAAGTTGAACTACTTTGTTATAAATTTATTTTTGTTTGGTTAAAAATTCATCTTGTTAAAAATGCGTTCTTATTGGTTTGATTCAATTGTTATTTAGATAAAATAAAAATATTTTGTGGTTGAAACATCAACTATTACATTATCTGTTGAAAATTAATATTTTGTAATCAAAAATTAAACCAAATAATTATTTCTTGAATTAGATTGTTAAAAACTAATGTTTTTTATTAAAGATTTACCTCTTTGGCTGAAAATTGAACTATTTCGTTGAAAATTTATTTTTTTTTGTCGAAAATTAACTTTTTTAACCGAAAATTGAAATAGTTCAGCTTTAGGAAAAATGTGTATTTTTTAGTCGAAAATTCGTATTTTTGGTTTGAAAGTTAATCACTTTTGGTAGAAACTTAATCTTTTGTAGTTAAAAATGGATCTGTTTGATTAGGATTAATCTGTTTGGGTTTGAGGAATTTTATTATTATGTTGAAAATTTGTTCTGATTTCTTTGAAAATAAATTTTTTTAACTGCAAATTTAACTGTTAGAGTTTCATTTGCAAAAAAAAACTTTTTTAGTTCAAAATTCTTGTATGTTGTTAAAAATTTGACAATTTAAGCAGAAAATTAGTCGTCTTGGTTGAAATTCATCTTTGTAGTTAAAAATTTAATTATTCTGTTAAATATTAATATATTTGGTTAAAAGTGAAATATTTGTACTTAAAATGTTAGGATTTTATATTGAATTTATAATATAGTACCCAAAATTATTTTACTTGAAAGAATTTATTCGCCTATTTCCTCTATTATCTGCACTGTTAGAAATTTCCTGAAATTTCAATCAGTTTTCGATGATTTATGTCACTGAAATTTCATAAATTTGGCTTTAAAAATTAATTTCAGACCATATTCATTAATTTTCAGTGACACGAAACTTAGTTTTGAAAGAAAAGTTAATGAAATTTAATAAAATTGACTCTAAAACCTGTTTCAATTGCTTGTACATCTAAAGTATTATTGGTGGCTGAATAAATTTCACTGTGGTTTCCGTAAATTTGATAAACATGCGTTGAAAATGAAATAACATTTTTTATTAAATTTAATCAAATCAAATGAAAATATGAACAAAATTTACAAATAGTTTATGAAATTCAATGTAGAAGCTTTGTATGTGATATATTTTTCTATCGATTAATACATTTTTTTGCAATTACATGTACAAAATTGGTTTTACTTTGTCAGTTCGAAAGAAGTAATTTCAGAAAACTGTTCTTAAAAAAGTTTCACTATTTACATTGAATATCCATAGCATATTCATGAACATTTAAAACAAATTAAATGAAATAATATCTCTTAAAATACTTTCAAAACTTACATTGAAATTTCAATAAGGCTATTTAAATTTCAGTGTTGCATGAAATTTCAGTGAGTTTTGAACTAACCGTAGTGTAAAAAGCTTCACTAACATTTTCGTGAAATTTCATGAACTTACTTCTAACAGTGTGAACAGTTGGAAGAATGATTTTTTTGCTTCCTCATGGAAATATAGGGGGGAGGGGGGGGGATCAACATGCAAACGGTATATAGTCCAACATTTGAAAAATGTTTGGCCCTGCTTCAGATGATTTCAAATGATGTTTCTTGTTTTGAACATTAACCTAAAAAATGAACTATGTGAAGTTCGTTAAGAAAATTAGTTGAAAGCGATAGAAAGTTTAAACGGTGAAACGCTAATAAAAACATTCCAAAAAAAGAAATAGACCGGAGTGAAAAATAGGATCTGAAAAATATTTCTAAATTTAAAATTATACTTTAGATTCCATAACAAAATAAGACTAGAATCTTGAATACGATAATAATTTCTTATGACGTCAATTCGACTGAATTTAGATCAAATCAAACCCTAGTTATCTCAAATTTCTGGATAGGCGCCTCCAGATGACCTATTCCATCTCGCCACAGAAAACTTCAACATTTTGTATACCGTTCTAAATCTTAAATCCTAAAAAGATACTCCTTCATCTCCATTTGTGACAGAAAAGGTCGTGATCCGATTTACCTGAAATTCAAAGTATGCGACTGGCCGTTATTTATAGAGGGTTATACTTTATGAAAGAAATTGAAGAGAAAAAGAGAGAAAAAAAGAAGAAGAGAGACAGGAGGAAATATGAAAAGAGAAAATCCTTAGCAATGTATGAAAACATGAGAGGCGCGCCCAGGGATTCGTGGTCAATTGGCTGTATGTAATAGGGATGTAGCGAGGTGTTGGCTGACTGTCTCTTGTACATCCATTTGTTTGGTGGTCGTTGTCTGTCTTGTCTGGTACTCACTCTATGTGCGACTTCTGTGTGCCAGGCCGTTCATGCAGAAGCGCTTTCGAGAAGGCAGATGGGTCTAATATGAACTCGATTCCCGAAGATGAACTCATTCTTTCGCCTGCTCGGTGGCATGCGCACCGACACGGAAAGGAACGAGATTTATCGTTTTACTCGCGTAGCGGTACCCCTTGTCGCTAAAATGCAGTGTGTAGATAAATGTACTAAAACCGGTGGTGAAACGTGTCAACAAGCAAACACGATTTGTAGAAAAGTGGCTTGGTAACGAACAATTTTTCCCTCTCTAGTCTCTGCCTGTGGGCACTGGGTACGAACGGAAATGAATTCCATTTCCTTTTTCCTTTACACTGAGTTCCTTTTCCTGTGGCTTTAGAAATGATGTGCAAAATTATTCACCATTCATTCCTTCAGTCCACATTGAATCTCCTATGTTACTGTCTTCCTATCTAAGCGAATTTTACTATCATGCCAATGTGACAGTTTATGCGCGAATTTGGCATATTATCAAATTGTCTTCAACATGAAGTTATTTCCCTTGATTTTCAAGTTATTAGGTTATTTTATAATCACTACCTGTTCAGAAAAGATTCACTCATCGTCTTCTATCCTGAACACTGGGTATGCAAAATGCATTTCTGGCCCCGGGTAAAAATATTTGGTCTTGATTTTGTCGTGGGTTAAGTCCCAAGACAATTCGAGTTATTCTGTATATCTAGCTCGTGAGACGAATCCAGCCTATTTTTTATGTCTTAAAACGAATATTTTCGACTTAGAGACAAAAACCGATGTCTTGAGACAAGATTATTTGTCTTTGAAAGAACCTGTGAGATTTATAACTAGAAGAGAAGGCTGCGAAGGCCTCCGAGGGTCATCACTAATCCGCGTTAAACTTTACAGAATGTTTATATTATTTATCTCCGTAGTATTTCTTGTTTATGCATTAATAAGTTTTTTTATCTGCCATAATAATTTTCTTTGGATTGCGAATCTAAAAATGTTGTCCATTGTTTCGTATCTCTAAAAGTTCACCAGATACTTATAGAAACTGACAGTTTCAATCATTTCATGGAAAATTCTATATGCCTGTAGTTGTTGAGACCAACAGGTTTCAAGTTTTCAATTCAAAAATCAGTTAATATAAAATTACAAGTTTTATCGGTTGTAAAATTTTAATCCTTATCAGATGTCAACTGTTTGGTCCCAACCTATCTGGAAATGGCCGTGCCGGTAGTAATAAAACCAATACATAAATTATCCTTTTGTGTCTCAAGACAAGTCTACCTGGTCTTGTCTTGGAACAGCTACAGCCACGAATGCACGACAAGTCTGTATGTCTTCAATGTCTAGCTGGTGAGACGGAACCAGCCATCATTGTCCTGAAGACATATTGAAGACATTCAAGACAAAATAACGACCAAATATTTTTACCTTGAAGTAATGGCTAAGGAAATTATATTGGAAAATCATCTAAAAAGCTGTTTGGTAGATGTTATCTAGTACTTCAAAAATTAAACAAATACCAAAAAGTCTAAAATTGATAAGTCCATTATTTTACTTCACTTTTTTGTTCTAAAAAAGTAATGGTAAATCTTATTAAATTTGCAGATTCAAGTCCGGAATTTCCGTTTTTCTAATAATATTGTCACCGTGCTGAACATCTAATTTTGCCTAACATAGCACAGCTTCAAATCACACTGTAAGCTTTGAAAGTATTTACCTAATACTTTTAATCCTTTTTTCAATTACAAAACTTCTTGATTTGACAGTTTTCACATTTGTTTGATTTTTGAAGTACCAGATAACCTAAACCAAATAGCTATCCCTAACATTGAAACATTATATGCCTCCAGAATAAAATCAAAACAAATTAAATTTATTAATTTTTTATTTGAAAATGTTCTAAAATATTGAATATTTCGAACTCAACTTGAAGAAGAAACAATTTCCAGTTGAAATGCTTAAAATTGTGCAACTTCAAAAATTGAAATCATAGCGATTTGTTGTTGTACTCTTTTATTATTTATTTTTCATTTTTTTGAAACATATGAATCATTTATGTTCGAAAAATATCGAATTGGAAGATTCCAAGGATAAATAATAATTCTGCATGAAGTGTTAAAAATTAAACGATTTCGAATTAAAAATTTAATAATTGTCTCATTTAAAATCACAATATATCAAAATCAAACTGCACGAAATTAAATTATAAAAGATTCCAATCTTAGGGTTCTGAATTCTCTTGTTGAGCGCTGAATTTTCAATTTTTCCCTTTCGCAAGTTTTAATTTGGCAATTAAAATTGAAATGGTTGAATTTTGTAAAGTATAATTAAATATTAGCAATTTTTTCAACTATTTAAATTTACGCAAAATAAGTAAAATTGTAAAGGTTTTCATTAATAAAAATGGTTAAGATTATCATTTTTTGGAAATAAAATTTTTTCAGTTTGAAATAAAGCTCAGATACGTTCAATTTTCAACGTTCCGCAGCAGAAATTTCTTTATTTTCACTGTTTTTTTTTTTCATTTCGATTTCAAATTCAAGAAAGATTCCTCTGAATTTTAAATGATCCAGTTTTAAAAATTCTAATATGAAATTATTTAATTTTGAACATTCTGAAATTGTCTTATTATAAAATTTTTATTTTTAAATCATTCAATTTCGATATTCTTTATTTCATAATAAAATCCTTCAATTATGAACACCCTGAATGAGAAACGATACACTTTTCACATCGCTTTAATAGAAATTGTGCATTCTCAAAATTGCAGTCTGAAATTTTCCAATTTGAAGAGTTTCTAATTTTAAAAAGTTTAATTTTAAATTATTTATTACTCTACGCTTTTATTTAGCAATGATACCAGTTCCATTTCTTTTCATCCTATTCGAAATATTGGCTTTCTTTTTAATTGTAAGCTTCAGTGCTGTTTACGCTGGCTTTTTCTACTTGGTTTTCTATGCATCAATTTATTTTCCAACCCGATTTTCTAAATTGTATAAGTAAGGTCTGATGATGAGACCAGACTGATCTCGCAACGTAACACTTAGTTTTTATCCGGAAGTATATTCAATGAAATTTTTTTAATGTTCTGAAAGTCGTCCGATTATATCTTTTAATTTTTCCACTTTCACTGCCGTTTCTCTCAGACGTAAAAGAAAATAAAACACTACTATCTTACACTGTCTGTTTATATCCTAAGGGGTGTGTTTTTAATTTTTGAGGATGAAATTTAATAGCCACCGGTTCTTATAACTCCTCTAAGTCTTTTTAAAACACTAAAGTCTTTATAGGTTTGCTCGTTTTGTTAATTAATGTTACACCAATTTTTTAATAATTCGAAAAGCCTCACAAATACTCCCGCTTTAAAAAGACAGTTAAAAATCTTGAAGTAGCTTAATGAAAAACCCCCTAATTTCAATTAAACGCAATGACCTCAGGTCTACAAAAAGCGAAAACATAATTAGCTTCTTATTAATTGTGTTAAGGTGGAGTTCTTCTTGTCCTCGAAGAAGAGACCCATAATAAGAAGGTGGCGATGTAAGAAAAAAGTAGAAGGGATATGAGAAGGTGCTCTCAATGGGAGCATCGTGGAAGAAAGGAATGCAGGTTGCACAACTTCGAGGTCCGATTTCGGATTTTATGGCTCCTAAATCCTCGGCCCAGTTGTCCCCGTACCACGTTTACGGCTATTTTCTTTAGGGCGACCACGTATGTCTCTTCGTATAGCGTGAGAGATTAAATGATACCAGGTCTGAAGTAGAGTTTCCAAATTCTCGAGAATAATTTAGAAAACAAGAAACTGATGACAACTTTTTAAAATCAAGTAAGAACAACTGAATGTAAATCGAGTCAAGTGATTTATAATGAATTTAATGAAATTCAGCTGAATGTAACTAAATGGATTTAAAAATCAACTGAATTTGAATTAATTCAGGCCGAAATAGATTATTTCTGTTAAATTAAGTGAGAAGACTCGAATTCTATTTAAAAACTGAATTCAGGTCAGATAGGGATGGCATAATTTTGTTTAATCGTTAGAATTTAAAAATTATGTTGAGAAATTTGCTGTATATTTATATTTCTCGAGAGGCAGATTGACCACAAGTTTTCTCGAGAATATTTTCCATCTCAAGAATATAATACTCTAGAGTATTATTTTCTTGAGAAGTCTACCCTGTCTCTTAAAGTGCCGAGATGAAAAAAGACTTTTCCCAAATGCTACTTGCTCATCCGTTACAAATGTTAATTACTGTTTATAAATTTGCTGTATATTTATTTATTTTGAGAGGCAGGTTAACCACAAGTCTTGTTGAGAATATTTTTTGATTCAATAAAATAATACTGTCTCTCTTTGGACGTCTAAAGATGAACCCCATCATTAAAAGAAAACTTCTCCCAAATGCTACTTGCTTGACCGTTCAAATTTTAAATCAATTTTTAGAAATTTGCTGTAAATTTACGTTTCTCGAAATGCAGATTGACCACAGGTCCTCTCAAAAATGTTTTCCATCGCAAGAAAATAGTGCTCTCTCTTTAAAAGTCTGCCCCGCCTTCAAAGAATGCGTCTCAGAGAGCGAATATAAAAAAAGACTTTTCTTAAATGCTACTTGCTTAACCGTTTAAATTTCAAATTAATTTTGAAAAATTTGCTGTATATTTATGTTACTTTGTTGCCACTTTGGATACATTAAACGCCTTCAGTGTACGGTGTACGCCCTGATACCCTCCTTCGTTGGTAGTCCGGATTTATGCCTTTGCCTGCCGAATGGAACTATCGCGTTCTTTCAGTTGATGTATTTTTTATGTTGGCAAGGATCCTTATCTTTATATTCTAACCCATGACATGCTCCACTCGTTTGTCATATATACATAACTTTGAAAGCACCGAAATCTATATATGAAGATGGTCCTTCCAGAAAACGTACTTTAAATTTCAAATAAAATTCTTCGTTGTCAGAGGTAATTTATATTCTTTCTGTTTTATACTTTTTGAATATCGTTTTAATCGTATTTTATTGGTCATTTTGAAGAAACTGTAAATGAAAGTAAGGAGTTATTCGTTCAGTTCGTCATTTAACGTATCAAATGTATCTCAACGATTTATTGAGGAGAAATTAAATTTGATAGGTTTGTTTTAGGACTTTAAGTACATATATAAATAATACGATATAGTTACCAGCACTCAGAAAAAATTCTTATTCAGATGAGGAAAAATTTCTCTTAGTCAGATGCATTTGTAACAACAAACCTATGATTTTAACTTTAAAAGTAATAACCACAATGAAGGCATTTATATTCAGGAAGCTGCGGGAAGCAAAAACAGCTAAGAGTAATAAAATATAATGTACAATACTATTTTTGAATGATGATCGTAGAAAGCGTCGATTTTCATTTCTTGAAAAAATAAATTTGTTATACACCTCACAGATTTCAAAAACTTTCATCCTTAGTGTGATCCAAATTAAGAACACTTCAGCAATCATCAAAGATGAACCCTTCTAAATCAAATTTTTCTCTTCGATTTCATTTGATAAAAGTCTGAAATAAATCACAACAAGTACAAACGTAATATTTAAACAGACTTTACAGCGCAAAGTGCTCTCAAAACAGAAAAAATAGAGTGATTCTTCAAGTTAATAGTGGAATAATAGATGAATAAATTTTGTTTTTAATAAAATTAATATATAGGTACCACATTGAATTCAGCATAAAATGCTAAATATTTCAAGTAAAAATATTTGGTATTTTTAACAAAATGGTTTAACTTTCAACCAGAAGAGATGGACTCTCAACGAGAGTTAAGTTTCCAAACTAAAAAGTCGAGCGTTTCAGAAAACTTTCAAACTCCGAAAGGATTTATTTTCAACCCAGAAAAATGATTTTTTAACCAAATAGTTGAATTTTCAACAACAACAAATTACTTATCGACCAAGCAGTTGCATTTACAATTAAATTGTTCAACTTTAAAACAAACCGGATGAGAATTTAACAAAGCATTTGAATATTCAACCTACAAAGATAAATTTTCAATAAAATGGTCAAATTTCCATATAAAAAATATGAAACTTCTACCGCAAACAGTTGAATTTTTGAAGAAATTGTTGAATTTCCGAGCCCTTAAGATGAATTTGTTAGAAAACAATTAAATTTTCAACCAAGAACTTTCCTACTAAAAAATATGAAATTTCAATCAACAGGGACGATTATTTTATCAAAGAAGATACATTTTTTTACAAAATATTTTAATTTTGAACCAAATAATGGAATCGGCAACAAAATTGTTGAATTTTCGACTAACATGATGAATCTTGAACACAAAAACAAAATTGTTCACAAAGTAGTTCAAGGCTGAACCAAGAAGTTGGTAATTCAACCAAAAAAAGATTTTAATAACAAATAAAAAACAGTGAAGTTAAACCGAAAAATAATAAATCTCAACGAAAAATGTAATAGTTCATATTTCAAGCAAATAATATTTTTATTTCAACTAAAAAACAGTTGAATTTAATAAAAGCAGACCAATTCTCAACAAACGAAATGAATTTTCAACCAAGGAAGATTTTTTCTTCAGAAGAGAGAAAAAATGTGAACCAAGTTGTTGATTTTTTAATACCAAAAGGTAAATTCTCTATAAAATAGTTGAATTTTTGAGTAAAAAAGGCGAATTTTCTACAAAAAAATTTGAATTGTTACCCGAGGATATGAATTTTTACTCAAATAGTTGAATTTTAAAGTAGAAACGTTGCGTTTTCTAGCAAAAGTGGAATAATGTGATTATCAGTTTAAAAAATTGTTTTTTAATCCAGAAAAAGCGAATTTTCAATTAAATAGTTTAATTTTCAGCCAAAGAGATATTCATCTCTTTGGCTGAAAATTAAACCATAAAATATAACTGTAAAATATAACTAATCTTGAACGACCAAAATAAATTTTTAACAAATTAGTTTAACTTTCAACCAAGTAATGGCATTTTCAATTAAGAAGACTTTTTTCTACCAAAAGACGAATTTAGAACCAAATACATCAATTTTCAACTAAATAGTTGAATTTATAACTGAAAAAGATGAATTATTAGTTAAAAATTATTTCCTCATACAAAATAGTGGAATTCAACACAAAAGACAAATTTTCAACCAAACAAAGATTTTTCAATCTAAGGGAAAGAAGAATTTCAACCAAATTCTTGAACGTTAAAGCCAAAGAGGACTTCTGTACAAAACAGTTGAATTTTCTGCCCAAATATATGAAGTTTCAACCAAAAAGTTTATTTTCAAACAAATCGTTGAATTTTTAACTAAAAAATATCAGTATTCCACCAAAAATGGAAAAGCTAAATTTGCAGTTCAAAAATTGACTTTCGAACACAAACAATTTTTTTTAAAAACAAAATAGTTAAATTTACAACCAAATTCGCAACAAAAAGTTGAATTTTCTTGTTGGGATTTATTAATTTAGTTCGCATTCAAGCGCAAAAACGAGAAAAGCGGAAGTTTCTTGAAAACAGAGGAAAGAAAAAGAATGGTTTAACCATTAAATGTCACACTTCATAGGAATTACGTAATTGTCACCGCGGGTCACTTGGACCCGGACGATCTTTAAAGCAGTACTGAGTGAAAATAAAACATTGTTTCGCGAGGAGAAAAATTCAGAGGCATTATTTAAACATCCAAAAATGTACCCTGATCGTCATTTTTAATGAGGTCGTTAATTAACTAGCCTAATGCTCGTAAATCTTGTTTGTAAAGTTTATCCGGGTCAAATTGACCCACGGTCAATTTGTGTAAAATGAAATCTATAACTTTCATTTTTTCGTCCCCCTTCAGGCCCACGTTAAAAATCGTCACGAAAACTATTACCCCCTCCCCTCTAACAGTGTTACATAATTTTTAAACGGCCATTTTCCTTTTTTTTCTTTAAAATTGAGCAGTTGAACAAAAATCCGGTTAAATCTTCCAGCCCCAGAAAACCCTTCTCCTCAACAATGTGTTTACGACAAATAAACATGTATACAAACCAGCTCAGAAGCAAACTTCCTTATAATTCCAATCCTTTTAACTCCAAACCAGAACAACATTTTCCAGGTGAAAGATCTAAAAGCGCGCCTCTTGTTGATGAAAAGGCCACACTTTGCGCGGTGAGAGAAGCTAAATAGCTAAAAGAATTGTATGGAAAACGTTTTCATGAGCATAAGAAAGGAGCAAAGCCAAAGTATCCCTTACGAGAGTGGGTGATTCGGGATCATCTTTAAACTCAGAATATATTGAAATCTCAGTAGCAGTACCGGCAAAAGCAAAGTTTCCAGAAGGCTTTAACGAGTCCTTCTTAATAGGATTTCTTCGGCTTTCAGGAACCAATCGGAACGCGGTCAAAACTTTGTGAGCTTCCTGTATAGTAGCTTGTGTACCCCACAGGGTTTGAAAATTTGAACGGGGTCCAAATTGCGAGGCGCATGCCGTCGGAAAGTCCTTTGGTCACTCCCTGCAGGACTTCGGGTCGACGTGTCCTGAATAGCCACTCGAGCAGGGTGACCGTATCCAAAGGTTGTTTGCCCACAAAACATTCACCGCAAGGCACAGGGTGCAGAATATCGTAACACCATGGAATCTTGATGGTTCCAGCTTCTGCCTCCTTAAATCATCCGTAGATATATAAATTCAATCGGCTTTTATTATACCTCGGAGTGCCAAACGTATTTTTGGGACTTAAGGCGAGAGAAAGGGTCCTTTTTATTAGGAGATTTTTAAGAGCTCGGGTCCACATGAAGATCGACTGGTGCGAGATATCATATGGGATATAATCATGGAGAATGTCTTCTTTGTTATTTATTTGAGTTGTAGAAGAAACGCTCGAAGGCATTTTTTACGGTCGGAGTCTCCAATTTTTGATTAGTAGCCTGTAAGAAAATTAAAAATTTATGAGGTCAGTGTTTGAGAAAGCTAATTGTGAGAAGATGTAGCATTATTTTTTCAACAATTAAGAATATGTAAATAATAGACCCTCATTAGTGCTTCGCGTTTGACCGGTCAAACAGTTTGAATAATTTCTAAGTATGACCGATTAGGTATTTAACCCGTGAAAAAGTTCATTCGGTCCAACTTTCCATCGTTTTTAACTTATTTTATTTAACTAAGTTCATATTGCTCAGTTTTTCAGGTGAATATTCAAAACAAAAAGCATAATATGAAACAAAACTAATTAAGTAGGTCCTAAAATGTTTCAAATTTTAGACTACACACCTTTTGTATGTTAACCCTCCCCCCCCCCTCCACCTTACAAGAAAAAGCCGCAAAAAAATTTTTTTACTGTATAGGGGAAATAGCGGAATGAAATATTATAATTAAAATTATTGTGGATACTATATTAAATTTAATTTGAAACGCTTCTAATTCCTAACCTTTTCAGAAAAAAACGCTTTCAACAAAATAGATAAATTTTTACCCATATATTTCAATTTTCTACCAAAAAATTAAATTTTCAACTAGAAAAGATTATTTTGCAAATAAAAATCGAATAGTTAAATTTTAAGTTGAAAAACTTTATTTTCAACCAAAAAATAACCATTTTTGAACAAAACAGTAATATTCTCCAACCAAAACAGGTTAATTTGAATCAACCAGTTGCATTTATAACCAAAAAAGATTAGATTTCTACTAA